>JACCPG010001080.1:0-14724 GCA_016069955.1 Drepana arcuata | reverse complement strand
TTTAGGTATGAACAATTTTTATGTGAAGCGATTTATGTCCGCGCTAAGTGTTTGGCCGAAGTGCCGATGATACTAACTCAAGGACTACCTGTAAGCGACGGCCTTATTCTATATAAAAAAATGATCGAATTGATTTTGAAAATAGTTACATTGATGACGCATGTCATGGCCGACTCGCTGTTGGTCGTACAAAGCCAGCTATAAAGCTGCCATCACCTCCCATCACATTACACTATTTACCAAAAACACACATTTTTTCACATAAATTGTGTGTATATTTGGAGGACAGCAATAATAAATTCTCTACCATTTGCCAATAGAGGGCGCGAGTAATAGTATGAAATCCGATAATTGAGACACTACTGACTACTGACATCTAGTTTCAAATTAAAGCAACTAGGTACATTGATTCATCTTAAAATATTAGTATATTGATAAAAAGTATTACTATAATGTCCATGGAAAATATTACACAAAGAAAGCAACCTAAGCACCGAGAAGAAATTTTAAACCAATCCTACGAGTCTTTCACATCCACAATGTCGGACTTACGATCAACGAGTTTACCGGATCTGACTACGAGTCAAGATGATATTATTGCCGAATTAAGAACACAAATAGAACTATTACAAATACAGCTGAAAACTGCAGACAATGATATAGTCAAGCTACTAGAACAAAATAAATCATTGTCAAACACTGTTAAAGACCACGAAATAACAATAAATAAGATAAAAAATATATGTAATGAAACCCACAGTACAAAAAGCCCTAACAAGAAAAGAAAAAATAGCTCAAAAATAAAACAGAAAAAAACGATAATACAGTGCTCAATGACACGACTAATTCTGACTGTACAGTTCTAGAACTTCAACGTGAATCTAATGCTGCAGAAAATACGCCAAAAACTTATTTACCTGAACCTTCATGCGAAAGTCGGGAGAGTTTTAAAGACCAGATAATAAACAGAGAAACTCAAAACAAAAAAAAACAAAAGAAAATGTGCATAATCAGTAGCAACAAAGGAGATACATTTATAAAAGTTCTGGAAGAAACAAAATTTACCGAAAACTACCTATACTGCCACTATGCTAAACCGAATGGAGGAATAAAGCAACTTTTGCTTGGATTAAAATCAAAACTAAAAGACTTCACAAAAGAGGATTTTTGCATCATTATGATAGGCGAAGCTGACTTCAAGCAATCACAAATGTACACTGCATTGGTTTATGAAATAAGCGAGGCACTAAGAGGATTACAAAACACAAATATAATTATCGCCTTACCAACATATATATGTGGAGCAAACATCTATAATTGCCGAGTTGAAAATTTTAATTGTTTATTAGCCATGAATACATGGAACAATAATTATGCGATAATATATGACTCTAATAAAAACTTATCATATGACATGTTTTCGACAAGCACTGGAAAATTGAATAGAAGCGGAACAAGAAATATACTTAATAATATCAAAGAAATAATCCATAAGAGTTCGACAACAGAGCACCAAGTTTCGGAAAACTACGATACACAAGCCCAACATCAAGATTTTTTTCGTATCTAATAATTTTTATATAATGCACCAAAATGTTAATGGACTCTTAAGTAAATCCGATATTATTTATGAATGTATAGATGATATCTCTAATCTTGGTAAGCAAGTAAATGTAATGTGCTTCACAGAGCATAATATGATAACGACCGATGTAGACCTCTTGAACATACCAAATTACCAACTAACTGCATTTTCTACGAGAAATAACAGAAATGGAGGCGCGTGTATATTAGTTCAAAATAATTTAAACTGGATAGAATTAGACACAATAAAAAAGTTTAACTTGCCAAATATATTTGAATGCTGCGCAATAAAATTAACCGAACATAATATAACCGTAGTATGTATATATAGAGCCCCAAAACAAACACATATTGATATTTTTTTTGATAATTTTACCGAAATACTAAAATTGTTATGCTATAAAAATAAGACTAAAATAATAGTTTGCGGTGATTTTAATATTGATATACTAAAGAAAAATAAACAAACAAGTAAACTTAAACACTTAGTAAAGGAATTTAACCTAAAATTTGCAATAAATCAATCTACTCGACCCAGTAGTGGTACTTGCTTGGATAATTTTATACATAATTTAAGGAACTGTAAAAGTGAATTGATAGATCTGGGTGTATCTGACCACACAGCGCAGTTACTAAATTGTCCAGTAAAAAGAACGTGTATAATAAAACAATGGTATGTAAACAAACGCGATTACAGTAAAGAAAACATGAACAAATTTAAAGAATGTATAAGTAAACTATATTTTTCTGAGGTTTACGAAACAACCGATGCTAATGAATCTTTTAATATATTTTATGAATTGTTTACATTGTTTTATGATCTATGCTTTCCAAAAATCAAGTGCAAAATATCGACATTAATTAAACCAAAATGGATCTCACGAGGAGTAAGATTATGTAGCAAAAAGAGACGAGAATTACTATGGAAATATAGACTTATGAAAGATGAAACTACGAAAATAGCTTTTAAAACCTATAATAAAAGATACAAAAATATAATTAAATTAACACAAAAGGCTCAAAACAGCCATTCAATAGAGACAAGTATCAACAAATCAAAAACAATCTGGAAAATAATAAATTCGCTTAAGCCAAATATTCCTAAAAATAATATAAAATATATACTAGCAGATGGAAAACATATAACAAATCCAAAATTAATAGCACAAACATTTAATGATAACTACATAAAACAAGTAAACCGAAATGAAAGTAATCAAAGAAATAATATTAATACGAGTAAATATAAATCATCTAAATCTATGTTCATGAAACCAACAATACCGAAGGACATAATCACAGTAATAAATAACTTAAAAAATACATATAGTACAGGCTACGATGAAATACAGACTAGTGTTATCAAATTGGTAGCCAGTGTAATAGCCCCAGTATTATCCGATATTATAAACAAGTGCATTATTAGCGGATCATTTCCAGAAAAATTAAAAATTTCTATTATAAAGCCGCTACACAAAAAGGACGATAAAACAAATATTTTGAATTACAGACCTCTGGCACTAATACCAATATTTTCCAAAATTTTTGAAAAGATAATATATTATAACTTAAATGAGTATCTTGATAAAAACAACATCTTATGTGAAGAGCAAATGGGTTTTAGAAAAAACAAGACCATTAATATGGCAATATATAACTTTTTAGATAAAATCCATTATAACATGGACAACAAAAAACCCGCAGTTGCACTATTTATGGACATGACTAAGGCTTTTGACTACGTGGACCACAAAACATTATTAAACAAGTTATATAATTATGGGATCAGAGGCAATGTATTAGATATGATAAAGTCGTACTTAATAGGAAGAAAACAAATAACGCAAATAAAACATATTAATATGAAAACAAAAACGGAAGAAATCTACTCGTCAGATGCTCAAGAGGTATCTTTTGGCGTACCCCAAGGGAGTGTTCTAGGTCCGCTGCTCTTCCTCATTTATATAAATGACTTTCCTAAAGCCATCAAGCACAGGATGTCCCTATTTGCTGATGACAGCACGGTAATTTTTAATAATGGTAACCTTAAAGATATAGAGACAGATATAAATAACAGCCTTATATCAATCATTGCGTGGCTTAATACTAACAACCTAAAAATTAACATAAAAAAAACTAAAATAATGAATTTTCAATTGAAGCAAAAACCAATGTCAAATTTAAGCATAAACTATAAAAACGAAACTATTGAGGAAACTAAGGTAACGAAATTTTTAGGAATACATATAGATAATAACATGAATTGGCTGACACATACTGAAAAGGTATGTAGTAAACTACACAAATTTTCATATGCTTTATATATGTTAAGAAAGGTGAGCAACCTTAGCGCACTCTTGGCGGCTTACCACGGATATGTAGCATCTACTTTGAGATATGGCATAATCTTCTGGGGTAATGCCAGTAATAGCACTAATGTTTTCAAATCTCAAAAAAAATGTATTCGAGCTATATGTCAAATTAAACACAGAGACACGTGTAAACCGCATTATCAATCTTTAAAAATATTAACATTGCCGTCACTTTACATTTATGAAATTATTATGTTTGTCAAAACCAATATACACTTATTCCAAGTATTTTCAAGTCAACGTCGTTCAGAGCTTTCCTTAACTAAAACTAAAACCACGTTTCTACATAAAAGTGTGTTTGCAATGGCACCAAAGCTATACAATAAACTCCCAAAGCAAATTAAACATTGCCAAAACATAAAACAATTTAAAAATAAAGTTTTTAATTTACTTGTTGAGAAAGCATATTATACCATTAACGAATACCTAGTTGATAAGTTTTAATAATTTTAAGAAAGTTATATGAAAACATTATAGAGCGGTAATTTAAGGAAACTTTCAACAATATGTTTATTATTATATAATATGAGTAGTACCATAAACACGATATTACATAATTCTTCTTAAGATAGTGTTATAAATAATATTATCTATATTTAAATATTTTGTATGCCTAGCGGCGGAACATAGCACCTAGTCATTTAATACCATCTTATTTTCTATGTTCACGAAATAAATTATTTGATTTTGATTTGATTTGATACTTTATCAATAAAGTTACACATGCTGACAAGATAGTAGATACCAGGCTACATGAGTAGAGGGTAAATGTGTGTATATCTGACAACGTTGGACAAGCTCTGCCCTGATTAAGCACAAGATCCATAAATTCAACTGCTTCGACAAATAAAAAATATTTGCACTTGAATGTATATCGCGAAAAACTTTCCGACTTACAAATTTATCCAAGCAATCAGCTTTGCTATGACTGACAGCGATACAATGGAACCAATCGATGCAAATATTTCCGCCGTTATCTTCCTATTGATCGAGACCCACTTAATAGTGTCGGATGCGGTTTCATCTCGCATAACTGTGCGCGGCGGCGTCTGTAACGCGACACTGACACTTCCGACTGCCGTCTCTACTGGTTACTGGATTTGTTACTTACTCTGTTGGTTCGTTAGCAGTGTGCTGTGGATAGGTGGGTAGGTCCTCTTGTACGGCGAGGACACGATCTATTGTGTAGCTTGCACGTGGAGATTAACAGAATTTGGTGCTAAAGCTATTATTTCCGTGGCTTATAATAAGCATGAGACGATGCTAATGATAAGGACAGCCTGAAGGCATAGTTATGTTAACACTACCTACTCCTACTTATAAAGTAGGTAGTCGTTATACAGCACAATAAGAGCGACCACCTACTCACGATCCTTGTATCGGTGGAAATATCGGGAAAGTTCCCTAGATCGCCTCGAGTGCAGGCAAATCGTAATTAGAATTAATATTATTACTTATTTACTTACAGAAATGGGATCAGGCGAGCTCACGATTTAGGGCCGATTATCGTTTAGGGAGCGTTGTCTGTGTGTGAGACATCGGGACCGATTATGTGCAGTGCGCGAGCGCGCTGGCAACCTAACGTGTTTTGCACTTTATTTCATACACACTAAGGTTTTTTGTTTTTGTATTAATGGTGTCACAACTTGAGGAGCTTTTTGAAAACATGCTTAAAGAGTTTTTCAAATCATCTGGTTCTAAATGTCTCATCATGTTCAAGTGACTCAATTCATGGCGTTTCATCAAACACGTCTAAACCCAGGTCTTCTTTTTTGCTCTTGGTTTTGGCCGCACCGTAGCAAGTGCAAGAGCGATGCCTATTATTCTAGTGTCGGCGGCATCTTGGGTCTTCGACGAACCAGTTACAATCATAGAGTTCAAGTCATTGAATAGTTGCAGAAAAATATCGGGTACATCGTTATCGGTTGCTCAACGGTTTTAGCTGCGATGTGTGAAGGCAAACACTTGGTAACTTAATGTTTACTGAGCGATAAGCTCCGCCAGTGCCCTATATGCTTGACACACGCGTCATGAAGGTACAGTGTCGACAGGATCTCCCATATTAGGCAACTAACCAATCAATGCATGCATGAGCGACGAAATATCGTATATTTTATATACCACGGTTCCACCGAACTCCCTAAGTATCGGGACTTAGTAGTGATAATTATAACGAAATAGTTTAATCTAATTTACAGCGCTTTAGTGTTTCTCAATAGCGCACGGCATTCAACTACGTACTAAAGGGTAAAATTATGAGCGTAATAGTGACGAAGCATCTGCAGGTAAAATGAGCACCGTTAGTGGCTTAGTACTTAGTTTTATTTCAGCATAGTCCAGTAGTATGTCAAACTATGCTCCACCAATGTAGGAGTAAGCAAACACGAGGCGAACCTGTATGTTTGAATTTGAGAACGTCTCGAACAATTGGACAACTCACAACGTACTGATACATCTGTAACGCTGGCACCTATACTGTGTTATTATTCTAGTGAAAAGTAGGTGTTATTATACTACTGTCGTTCTCAGCAATTTCATGTGTGTAGGAAAATGCACTTTCTAATTAGTAATTTTGGCTTCCTGTGCCGGTATCAGTTAATAGATAATAGGATCTTTGTCTGAGAGGAGAGCTGCTACTTTCGTGGTAATAACTAGCACCTACTCCTGTTCATATAGGTATAGCACCATCATTGCATGCACGCTCCAATAGCTCCGAAGGTGTGTCCGGTCAACGACTGACTTTTCGTATGTTGTGGATTTTTGGTACACCAGTGAACATTGGGTGCAGACAACGTAGGTATAAGTAATGCACTAACGAACGAATGTAATTTTATACAATCTTAATGGATGTATTGTTGAGAGTTTATTGTTCTTATGTGGTATATGTGTTTCGATCTACTTGGCAAGTATATATTGAACATCACTAATATCTAGTGATGCTTTATATCCGTATTATACGTTTTTTTGACATATCCTTTACCGAGAACTCGCTAGCGTCCAACGATACACAACTTTCGAAGAATTTAAACCACTAAGCCATAAAAGTCGTGACATGATTTTGTATCGTTCGACGACCTTCACTCATAAGTCAACAACCGTAACAACACCCTTCGCGAATCGAAGGGTCTCAAGTAAAGCAGGTGGGTTCCCCTTTGGAACATCCGAAAATGGGTCACTGGTTTATTACTTATTTAGTTCTTGACTGATCCGGAATTCTTCAAAATGCCTTGTCGTTAATAATTAATATTAACTACCGGGCCATTTGAAATATTACTACAAAATCAATATTTAAAACAATAGGTTTTAAGTACACGAGTAACCACAATCGGCGGCACTTATATTATGTAGGTGAACGTATGTAGTAGTCTCCAACAAGGGAGTGCTCTCTACGAGTGCCTTTTGTAGTGGGAGGAGTGGTACCTTTGCACACGTTATCTAGGCCCTCGCGTCCGGCCAGCTGGGCATAATGCCTCATTCATCGAGCATAATGGCCTGCCACGATGGACTATCGGAACTAGACGTGAGGAGTCCCTATTATTAAAAGACTTAAAAATGGCATACGACCGAATAATAAGTTTAAAAGGTGTTTAAATGTGTCAAGACGAATTATTTACTTAATCTTTGCTCTACAACACGTTGTGCATTAGCAATGCCAAATCGAGTGCCCCAATGAAAGCTAATAAATAAATAGGTACACCCCTGATGGCGGTAGCTAATCATGCGTACCTATCTAGTCTAGATACCCACCGGAATACGTTCACCTGTGACGCGAACGCGCGGCCGCACAAAGCGCATGAATTATGCAGGAAGAGGATGCGCCCGCGCTGCCCGCGGCTTGCACCGATGGCGCAGATATTGTGGGTACTAGTTGGCGGACATTTGCAGAATTATTTTGGCGTTAAACATGTTTTTTTTTAGTGATACGGCCCACCTACCAGGTAGCGTAGATAAATAAGTACATTATATATGTATTTAAAATTAAAATAATGACAACTTTGAGGATATAACTTTGCTATTTCTATTCCTCTTGTAATCATATGAAAGCTTATCACGACGTCACCATACAGCAAGAGCCGCTACTAATAAATATTTTGACAATCAATTATGACTTCTTAACACGTATACGAGTAAATCTATCGTCGAGGTCACTCCGATCAGACAAGTGAAACTGGTGACAACTTGAATCATAATTTAGAACACAAACGAGGAAATCCTTCTTATGCGAATGGAAAAATTGTCGGCGCAATACGTGTACCTACTTAACTGTCAGTATGCTACATAACACGTTGGCTGTAACAGTTGGCACACCAATATTAAATAGAGCCAGATGGGATAGCATATCTATCGAACTTCAGAATGTGCTATGGTAAAATTTACATATTGGCATAATTTCTTTTGAGCAATATAATGATTGATTGATTGCTCTTTGCAATTTGTACTATCCATTGGGTCTCACTGACTGTCTATGCACGCTTTTTATTAAGGACTACTATGCCTTTAATATACTAAGGTAATTTACTATCGCAACTATAATAAAACCTCAAACTTTTTCTCACTCAAACTGAATCAACAGGAGATAAAAAAGACATGTAACTATGTATCTTCAATAAACCTAATGAGATATCATGGTAGGTGGTACTCGCTTGGAATTAGCTATACTTGTCCGAAACCAACCAAAGCCGAATACAATGTAACTGCCATTACTTCTGGCCATGACTCTGCCCGACAATTCATTATCATCAATGGATTCCAGCGCTTAACATACAATGTTCATTAAAATACGTTGTAGTGCTCAATCATTGTGTTATGTGTAATCAAACTCTGACTCATTAAAACCTAAGTTTAAAATGTACTGTTTCTTTCAAACACATCTGCTATCACCTTATTTCTATCTACATCTCTATCGACATGCAGTAATGATGTAATGAAGTTAATGCTTAACATTCAAATGCTAAAACTGGAACCCGGTCCCATCTCATGCCCATGTCATATGATAGTACTCAGTGGAGACATCACTGGCCCTAATAGCAATGCCGCCAACATTAAACTACCAATAAAGTGAGACTTCATTAGCACACAATAGCTTAGAAAAACTTTGGTCGCCACTCACGGCAACATTGGCAACAGGGCCAGAGGCTAGGCACTACTTTCTCACGGGTGGCATTACACATTGTTCATACACATTACTCCATAGCTTTTATGAGCATTGAGCTCCGCTTATGATTACTCAAGCTAGTCATATGTCTAGTGGATTAGTCCATTACATTAATTAACAACTGAATATATTATTTTATATAATTTAAATTTACAGTTTATTACGTTCAAATTATTCAATATCGACCCCCATAGTTGTGCCAAAGCAATTAAAGGCCAGCAGTAAGTGCGCGTACTTCAATTGAAGGCAGTTAGGAGTCGGCTGGAATACAGAGCGAGGACCCTCCAACGATACGAATAACTGACGGCACGCGATACCATTGAGTCACCCGCCACTAAAACCGCGTCCACACGCACATAATAATATGGAACAATGTGCTGCTGAGCGCTAGCTAAGCTAGCTATCTAGCGCCAGGGTGTTTTAACTTACAACCTCCGTCGTATGTACACCGTCGCGGACTTTTTTATGAATCTTTTTAAGATCTCGTAAGGCTAAGTTAGCGTTTGCGATTCAAGCGCACAAAAATATGTTAGTTAATATATCACATTACAAATATATTCGGTTTTTCTGTACTATATAATATGTATGTTTTATACATATAAACCTTTCTCTTGAATAAATAAAATAATAAATACCTGGGACAATTGCACACAAATTTACCTAGTCCCAAAGTAAGCAAAGCTTGTGATATGGTAACTAGACATATACATAAATATATAGGACATCCAAGACTAAGGTACACATACTCGTGTTCATCACACAAATATCTGCTCTCAGCGGGATTCAAACCCGCGATCTCAAGTTTCGCAGTCAGGAGTTCTAACCACTAGACCAGTCGGTCGACTTACTATCACTATCTATTGCAGAAATTTGCAGTAAATCCCGTTGAATAGTTTAAAATATCTGAGCGAACTGACAGCGGATGCGACTTCATTTATACTATGTAAAGATATACTTATATGCATTTGATGAGATGCATTTCGTATTTAGGTGAACCTAACAACTGTTGGTGGGGAAGAGAGCATATGACGAAATTGCAAACGAATGCTCTACGCATAAATATGTTACGTTATAAATGGTTACATAAAATTCGCGGAAGGAATGAAAGAAGGAAAAAGGACCGTGTCCGTAGATAATGCAGTGCAGCAGTGTGAACACGCCATGAAGCGCAGCAAATTACTTACAATGACGTTAAAATGAGATGAGAAATCTTATTAGAAACTCGCGCACAATGAAACGCGGCCATCGCGAAAATGAAATTCAATTTCGCTATCGATATTGGCGTTAAGTCACTGAAGATTGCGAGATACTTCATTTAACATTGAGAGTAATTGTGTGAGCGATACTTGAGTCGTGTACAGTTTTATGATTACAAGTGAGTAAAGATCAGCTCCCGCATCACTTGAGTCACTGTATTGTATTGTGGGAAGTGAAGTGCAGCCGACGCGTCTGCGGCTGTCCTCAGTCGGTGGTCACTAGACCATCGATGGCTGCAATTGTATATGATCGATCATTACCCACTATTCATTACCAGAGCGAATCGTTATACCTAATCCAACCTTGTATGTTGACACGATTGAGCTTGCGAGCTAGGATTTTTATAATACAAAATACCTTTAACTAAATTATAGTCTTATAGTAATCTGCATGGAAATAATTAATATGTCTCGCATATTTATGTCAATGAATACTTCCTAATAAAGTATCAATTATATATGTAAATCTTACTTAAATGATTTTTCCTGATGGGTGTCGTATTGGGTGCAATACAACAGGTAATATACAAAAGTATCCTGGATCCAATACAAACTTTTTTTTACATGCTTACTTAATGTAATAAGTGTAACAACGGTTTTTGTCTAATATCGTTTCCGCATGGAGCTTTAGATAAGACCAAAACTTTACACTACAATAGGTATACATACCTACAGCCGGTACAAGACTGCTAAATGTTACGCGATTTGCAATTAATTAGGTTAAGGGAACATTGTGTCAATTAAATCTATAGTTTTTACGTCAGACCCCGTATGAGCGCAATAAATTGCCTAAACTCTTATCGTAGCTGTAAGGTCAAATATCGGTCTCCTGCGCTGGAACTAAACACCGCCCTGCTTAAGAATAATAGAGCTTCTTGAGTACGTGTGTTGTACCTATGTTTTTGTATTCATGGCACGCGACAACTCAAGTAGAGGCATACTTCTCATTGGTATACACTTAATCGCCAAAATTGGTGCATATTTAGTGCCTTGTTATAAGAGCCCGGCGGTGTCTTGTTGAGAGCGCGACAGTGTTGTTTGGTGAAGAATCCTCCTCCGTCATCAAGCGAAGCAGATAAATTAAGCTGTTGTTTATGTCCCATTATTTACATAGGTTACTAACATACATTGAGAGGGTTGGACAGGATTAGAATTAATTTTTACCTAATATAAGAACCTGTATACCTGCGTAGCTTAATTTGCGTATATTAAATGTCTACGTAAAACATGAATAATACTCACAGACGTCTTCCACTAGGTAAGAACCCAATATCATTATTTCTGTACTGTTGTTTGAATTTCAAACACTCGAGTAACACACGTAACTAATATTCAGGACATAGAATAGCTTTTCTTTTATCAAAGTATCGTTATATCCGTACATACGAGACGGCGAAGTGTCGTCGAGTGGTAAAAGTAAAGGTAAACAACAAAAGATTGATATCGGCCAGCACGCATGCGCCGCGCGCCGCGGCTTCCCGTACTGGCGCAAACTGGAGGCATGGCCGCCGTTTGGCGCGCAATCGCCCGCCGCGCTCTATGACATGACATGACATGACCGACTCTGGCCAGCCAATCGCCACAGTTCGGTTGTTTTTCTTTCAAGAACTATGTTTTAGGGGTAAAATAAACTACAAGTACATACTCAGCTTTATTTAAAAATTATTATATAAACAAATTGCAATGAAATTGAATCTTTGTCATAAATAAATACACTGACCAACAAAAAACAAGCAACAATGTTAAACGCCTTAATCATATACATAGCTTAATATAACTTACAGTATATCAGTCTGATTGGTGACATTATCGAATGGTGAGTGTTTATGCAATTGCGAGTGATACAATTGGACATAAATAATAGTATGTTCTAGTTGACCTCACGGCAGTTGTACCTACCCTACGCTATAAACATATTGCATTGTTTTCAGGTTATTTTCATAATTCAAAGTCAACAAGATTAACTGATACGCACGCAATTGCAGCTGTGTCCAAGACCATCACTCGCAACACGAATTGATAACCCAAATTATGGTATTATCGCACTTAAACCTAAACTTACTACATACCCTATGCTTTAGTTACATCTCTGTCTACCCAATGTTCATCTATTCAGGGCTATCAGGTAGACACGAAGATATCTTCATAACTATGTTGAAAATCTGGGAAAAATCTGTAATGTGTGTTCGTATCATCTCATTGTGAAATTTGACACCAAGTTTTGAGTTTGATTGAACAGTTTGTTACAAGAGATATCGCAACAGTAGGGTTGTGGTCAGGAGTAGCAAGCGGGCTTTAAGTGTAAGGGAAGGTGCCCAGTTTCAGTGCGCTCAGCTACTCCGTACACATAATATTTCTATTGGGAGCTGGATTACACAGAATTATTTAAATAAATTTAAGATCTGATCTAAGTATACGCGCTGGATTAACTACGCAAGGAGAATGTGTTATGAACTATTTATTTAAAAGCCTATTTGGCACAACTATTCATGCAATATATACCCATTATATTTATATGATTACTTCAATAAGTTGTTGTATTATTAAAACGTGCGATAACGAGACAATAACATAATACAAATCAAGTCATTCGAAAAACTTGATTCACTACGGATTATTTAAGACATTAATTCCCTAACTATACGAAATTAAAATACTATGACCATCTTGAAGGCTGCACTCCCTAGTCTCTTGACACACGCACGCCGCGGAGGTGAATATTTGATTATTTACTACATTCAGGACATTGATCGATTAGATTGCGATCAAGCCGCACTTGCGCGTTTGGCCAGCGACAGGTTAGTGCACTCTCCGGCAAGCTTAGAAGCTATACTTTATAACACACATACCAATACACCAATGATAATCAATCATTTCATTGAATGATTATCATTCAATGAATTACAAAGAAATATTATTACTTAACAATGTCACATAATAATACTTGTTAAAATTGTACACAAGACTTTGATGAGCAAGCGCACTGGCCAGTGGAGGCCAGTGCGGGGGCAGACGAAGGCCTAGTCGTCCATGCGGCGCGCGTGCAGGCACTCGTAGGCGTACTTGACGAGGAAGTGGCAGCGCGGCTCCGACAGCAGCTCGGCCAGCGACGGCGCCGTCAGCACGTCCTCCAGCGCCGGCAGCTCCAGGTCCACGTCGCCGCCTGCGCGCACACCACCCACCCTCACTGTACCGTGGCCCGATATATAAGCAGCTATGATGACCAACCTGGTACCCACCCATGACGTGCACGAGGTCCACGAGCCGGAAGAACATGAGCTCGCGCAGCTCCTGGTCCGGCTCGGCCGCGCCGCAGCGCGCCCACGCCGAGCGCGCGATGCACGCGCACCACACCTGCGCACGCGCACACGTACACCGACATGCACTGCGACGACATATCGGACACCCGGCGTGTTGCTCATACTGACCTTCAGCCGGAGATCATCCCGCCGCTCCATATCCTGGATATAATTGGTCAGATCCAACGCTTTCTTGTAATCGTACTCCGTTAACGACTCGCTCTCCGATTCTATGTACATCTGAGGGGAAATATTCGTCAGTATTCACCGCGTCGTCTCTCACGTCCGAGGCGATCCGGATACGGTTACCTGGACCAGGTCCTCGGGCGGCAGCACCCTCGCGTCGTCCGCGTCGAGGCCGTAGTGGACGCGGACGTCCCGCGGAAGCGTCTCGTGCTGCTCGCCGAGAGACAGGCAGTACTCGACCTTTCGCCACGTGTCCGAGTTCTCCTCGTCGACTTCATCGGACGCCACGAGGCACAGCTTGGCGAGAGACGCCATCGTCTGGTTAAGATAGTGTCGATAAGGTTAAGATGTGTGCGTGTGCATGCATGTGTGTGCGTGCGCGGCCCACCGTCATGCGCGCCACGGAGCGGGCCTCCTGCGCGGCCAGCGCGGCCAGCGCGCGCGCGGCGGCGGCGGGGCGCGGCGCGGCCAGCAGCTGCAGTGCCAGCAGCGGCGCGCGCGCGGGCTCGGCGGCCAGCCAGCGCCGCACGCGCGCGCGCAGCCGCGGCGTGCCGCCCGCCCTGGCCAGCGCCGCGCGCCGCCCGCCCTCCAGCAGCCGCGCGAACGCCACCTCCGGCATGCCCTGCGCACGCGCCACCGCTCTACTATACTGCCGTACCTTACTCTCCTCGCCTCGACTACGGTTAGACTTCGATTACGACTGTTCATGACATAACTATAATCGCAAAAAACATATGTGATTGTCGATTAGGCATCGTCGGCGTGCTAGTAGTCACTATTTTAGAATAAAATAGCAGCATTGGCGAACCTCGTCGGCGTACTTGTCCATGTACCCGTAGAGGCGGTCCAAGTCGTCCCCCCGCAGGCAGATG
>JACCPG010001076.1:0-96986 GCA_016069955.1 Drepana arcuata | reverse complement strand
GTAACCAGAGGTGTATAGATAGTACCCACATACCACCAGAGATTTTTTTAGGTGCCAACGTGACAGATGGCGAGTCCATCGCCGTTACTCAAGCACGACTATACATACGCCTATGAATTTCTTCTCAGATGTATGCAGGTGTCCTCTCGATGTTTTCCTTCACCGTAAAGCTCGTGGTGCGACTAATCGCTGTACATTGATAAAAACTAAATGACTATCGTTTAGTGATTATTTTTTACGCTTTTCTAAGTAGAAAAAGAAACTAATACCATTACAGCTTCCCTCTCATATAAACACACAATGCATAAGCGTTTATTTATTATTTATTTATTTTGGTGAAAGCATTCCTTTGGCGGATAGCGGTTATGAGGCGACGCTCCAGATGTGGGCCAAAGGACACATTAATCAGTAATTTGGGTTCATCCAATTATAATCAGTGCCGATTGCATTATATGAGCTTTTTTTAAATGGTAATACCTAATGCATACTACTAAATAACTTGTATCCGTATCAAGAATATAATTTTATGGAGTACTAGCTTATGCCAGCGGCTTCGCCCGCGTGGATGATGCAATATTCGTCACAAGACATGAACCAATTTGTCATTACATAAGACACACGTAAAAAGACTTAACGAGTAACGGAGAGGCTTTGCGAAGGTACTTAACTAACTTTAGGAACTTTTCAGACTTCCAAGAAACATTGACCTTTTTGAAAATGTAGAGGGTCTTTTGTTAATTGGGTTATTCTAAGTAACTCAAGAGAACCTTGCTGATTGAGATTGCGAGGTAACTTGGTTTACTGGCAAATTTTATTCAACTTTCTTATTTTTTTATAAATCATTACCAGATTATGCCAAGCAGATAAAGAATTACATATTTATTTTTAATAATAACGAATATCAATGTTGCCAGGCTCTCTGAGAGGCAGGAATCCTTTTAATTTGGGACAAGCATTTTATTTAGTCTTATTATGTTTGTTTTAGGTTTTTAATTAACATAAAAAAAAATATAGACTAGATCGCGAGCCACCCCAGATATTACATGCGTCCACATGCGGCGGTAACCGCTTACCATCAGGCTTTTTTTACCTTTGTGGTATAAAAAATATGCGAAGGCTGGCGGCATGGCCATGGTTGCATTCCCAAAGTAACGCTTTAGCTGCAGAATTGTAAGAGAGAACTCGTTGGACAACACAGCCCCACCGACAACACTCGTAGCTCAAAGACCTCTTGAACATTCCCGATCATGCATAATACTTGATATTTCACCCTTAAAGCTATTGAGCAGCTATTTATAGGGTACTTGGCATTAAGTCGCCGATACGCTTCTGATGCGATAAAATCTCGCTGAATCCACGGCCACTGGAGGACCACTGGAGGACCACTCGGCCTACATTTTAGCTCTCGAGTCCCTGTGTATCGTTGACAAACTCCACGACTTGATCGAGTCTAGTTGACATAATAATAAACATGACACTGTAAAATATATATATACGTATATATATAGAAAAAAAATGTGCTCCGCGGATTTTTTTTTCAATTTCTAAATTTTCCTTTACACATTCATATTTTTTGTCTGTAATAAAACATTTCCCATATCAATCCAGCTAATTATTTATCAGTCGTTCTGGCGTGATTGATTAACAAACATACACACATACTTACAAAATTTTGTATTTATAATATTTAAAGTAGTATCTCTCAACTGTCCTATTTTCTATGACATGGTATAATCAAAATGTCGTGATTAACCCAAAAACTACTGAACAAATTTCACGTAACGGAATCAAATATACCTATACTAGCTGTCCCGCCCAGCTTCGCCCGGGTGAATAAGTAAAAAAAACGTATTATTTTTATGTAACTCCCCTGCGCATTCCACCTTGCGGATGGAGTTTCATAAAATCCGTTCTTAGCTGACCTCTACACCGCGTAAGGAGTACTCCTACCAAATGTCAAGTTAATCGGCCTTATAGTTCCTGAGATTTCGTGATGAGTGAGTTCACAAATGGGATCTCCTATATATATAATAATAATATATATAATATATATAAAGGCATGTTACGTTGGTTTGGACACATAGAAAGGATGAGTGAAGAAAGATTGACGAAACAGATATACAAAGCAAAAGTGTGTGCAAGAAGAGGCAGAGGAAGGCCACGTTCCAACTACCTGGATCAAATAGATCGGACTCTGAGGACGGGAACGTTAAGAGTACTCGAAACCGACGAGCATGTATGAAGAGACTGATGAATGTGGACGAAGCGAAAGAGGTATGTAAGTCTAGAGAGAACTGGCGCTCTATACTCTCTGCCTACCCCGTTAGGGACTTGGCGTGATGATATGTATGTATATATATAATAATAATATATATAATATAATATATATTCTGTCACGTTGGCACCTAATATACCTCTGGCGGAAAGTGGGTGTGTGGGTATTACCTATACACCTCTGCCTACCCCTTCGGGGACCCTTATGGGAAGGCGTGAGGATATATTATTATATTATATTAATATATATAATATAGCACCTAATATACCTCTGGCGGAAAGTGGGTGTGTGGGTATTACCTATACACCTCTGCCTACCCCTTCGGGGACCCTTGTGGGAAGGCGTGAGAATATATTATATTATATAGTGAGGATATATTAAGAACGCCGATTCCAGTAGTAGACAGAGAGAGTAGAGCGCTAGTCCTCTTTTGACGGAGTGATTCATGAGGAACCTTAAGGTAAGTTATTTGGGTAAGACGGTGGAAATCGGAAAAAAACATTACATAATATTCTTAAAGCCGCGGTGATTCAAGTAGTCGCCTGCAACGCCAAGATTGTATGTTCTAATTTCGACTGTACTGATTAGTTTTTCTGAATATAGTAAGTAACATAAATCTCTGGCGAAAAGAGCACACCTCTGTCTACCCCTTCGGAGACCGTTTTGAAAAGGCGTAAAGATTTATATAATATCCTCTACTAACCGTATGAAGGGCCCGTATGAAAACCCGGGGCGGGTTTTTAGTGTACTAGAAATCTATGCCGTATCTAGCACGCGCTTCTAATTCAACCAACACTATTTGCAATACACAATCTAAGTCCTTGTAACACGTACGCCCTACAAAGCGCGAAGTATATCCCGAGATTTCCAAGTACCCTCTGATCGCTCGTTATTCATTCATTGTGGTGTGAGAGCGGCACTCGAGTTGCGCCGACACCGCCGCGCTCACTCCGCGAGTGTCTAATTATAATCTCTACACTTCACAAGATTTTCGGGTTTCTTGCCGAGATAAAAATAAAATATTCCCGTTGGCTGTGTCAAAATACGAGACGGTTTTTAGGTTACTCGACTAAAGTTAATGTTACTTTTGGCTTCGACAACGCTCGATATGATACTACCAAATAAACATAAGTATACTGGCTTTGTCGGTTTCACCCGCATATTTTTACACCAATAGTAAATTCTGGAATAAAGCAGCCCGCCCACGTGTTAGGCCAGCTAATAATCTATCTCCGTGCCGAACTCTATCCAAATCCGTTTGGTAGTTCTTTGGCAGTCATAATAGGTTTTAAGGATACTTTTAAAATTCTACAGAGTGGCCTAATAGTGGGTTAAAGACAAAATTAGACACTCAAGAAAACACCATGAGAAAGCTTACTTAATAGTTACTATGTAGGTATTAGTTAACATTTAGTTGGTTTAAGCATCTTCTTTCAAAATAAAAATACTTTATTTCACTAAGTGAGCACTTATAACATGTCAAACAAGGTGCACGGTTCGGGTTGGTCGTTTCCATGGAGAAGAACCGACAAAAAACATAACTTTTTTCACGCTATTAAAATAGCCTATAATATAGGCTATAATCAGTGATAATGTAGCATTCAAAGAAAGAATTTTTAAAATCGGTCCAGTACTTATTGAACCAATTCGTTTCAAACATACTTACATAAAAATCTTTCCTTTTTATAATATTAGTATAGATGAAAGTACAAAATTCAGAACTATCTACTTACAACTCTCCATCTGCAACTTGCACTCCTGTGTGTCATGTGGGTAGATCAAGAAGTTCATGGCACATGAGAGCTTTAGCGTCAACTTCACCATGTACAATATAGTTTTGTCCTTATAAAGCCACACGTAGTGATTGGGTATTGTCATCGTTTGAAACGTCACTGATTTTGCGTTCTTGAAGAACGAGTCCGGCCGCCACATGTGCTTCAGCCATTCTACTTCCAAGAGTCTGCGGGAAAGAGAGATAATCTTGACATAGGACTGTCGTGACAATGTTAACCTTTTGTATTATTGGTAAATTAAAGATCACAATGCGAAAGTGTGATTTGTTAATAAATATTGTTAAGTATTTTTATTATCTATAACTAAAACCTCTGGCGGAACGTGGGTGTGTGGGTATTACTTATACACCTCTGCCTACCCCTTCGGGGTCCCTTGTGGGAAGGCGTGAGGATATATTATTATTATTTATAACTAAATTTATTATTATAAGCATATGTATACACATTTTTTTTTTTATTAGCATTAAAATATTTTTTGATGCTGGACTGGATTTTGATAGGACATTCACTGGCAGATATCTGATGTAAAAAGGAATAGCTTAGGCTACTTTTATTTCAGAAACTAAACTATATTTTTTATTAATATCCACACGGGCGAAGTCGCGGTTACAGCTTGGATATAAATAAATAAAGAAATTGATGTGAGAATTAAAAGGACATCATTGAAACCAACCGTGTCGACTGATGAATGGTGAAATTTGAAAAAAAACGTTTACAAATCAGTTTAAAGCGAGCATAGAGCAGCAATATACTTTTATGGTCTGTCGATGTATTTGGCAGCAAGGCTTCCACGAGTCTCGTAAAATATCTATATATAAACGATACAACTAATTGTGGTATTCAATTTATCAGTATTTATAGGTATATGGCAACATAGTTAGCTGGTCTCTCCATACTTTAAAGCACTGATTACTCACCTATATTCAGAAGTCATGTTCTCCGGTAACCTCAGACGAAAGTCCTTCCATGTTTGAGCGAAAAATATGTCAGCTGCGTAAGTCTAAAAGATTTAATTATGGAAATGTATATAGGAATTTATTTAAATCACTTTTAACGCACACAATTTTAAAAACGTTTAGTAATAAATTTAAGAAGATGCCGTGGTAGTCGTGTGGTTCGAGTCTGCTACAAAAATTGCAAGTTTCTTAATTGAAGACTGTATTTCTGAACTTAAGTACAGTGATTAGGCACACCATGAACGGCGAAGGAAAACAGCGAGAGGAAACCTGCACACGTTTGAGAAGACATTCAAAGACGTATGTATAATAGTCACGCTTGAGAAACGGCGATGTTGATGGCACCTAAAACATATGTCCCACGCAAGTGGGTGCAGGTACCGTACTAAATCACTCTGTGTTATACTTCGGAGAACCTTGTGGAGTCTTTCCGCACACATATAATAAATACCACGTTGGGCGCCCACTTTATAAATATCGTGATTGTATATGTGTGATCTTTATCAAACCTCTTTTCTAGGACTTAATATGTGGGCTTTTTAGACAATATTTTGTTCTGAGATCTGCTCCATTAAATTCGTCTAAATTACTTACCATGGAGTTCTCATCGATGGAGTCCAATCCCATGACGGTGACGTGGAAGTTGACTGTGGTGGGCTGGTCGTTTATCTTAGGGGGTCTCATCTTGTCGTACAGTCGAGGGTCATCAGGTAGGAGGTCTTGAAATGTTAATAGGGTGGACCTGGCAACATTCAATAACTGTTCACTTACCTTAAAAAAAATAAAACTTACGAACTCTTTAATATTATTATTATTATTAGAGCCAAGGTAACCGATTACTACAAATGATCACCTGCAAACTCTGATTGTAGGTTCAACCGAATGGTATGTATTTTTTTCTTATGATATAAGGGTATATAAGGGTACCATAACTCATCACTCCCCGAGCATGACGGTGAAATAATGTGGAAACGTAGAATGCTATCTGTCACGTTGGCACCTCTGGTAATATGTGGGTGTTTAGTGCACCCCTGCCTACGGACATGGCGTTTTGCATTGATTTCCACCCGCAGCAAACATTACACTGTAGCAAATCTATTCTTCTATGTTAATTTTGCGAGTTCTTTGCTTAGGTTTATTTATTTATTTTATTGAAAACCAACGGCGTTATTACAAATATAGACTTAAGAATTATACATTATTTGTAAGGCTAATAAAAGGTTTTCCTCTGTATTAATACAAGATTATTTATGTTACGGAACAAACTGGAATACATGTATATGTTTGTAAGGTACTATAAACAATTACTACTAATATGTATTCAATTTAATAATTAATTAATTAATTAATTCGTTATTTCGAGCACACAACCCTAGAAGCAATACCAAGTACTAACTGACAACAGTATATACTACATATAATATATAGTTATAAAAATAATAATATATCCTCACGCCTTCCCACAAGGGTCCCCGAAGGGGTAGGCAGAGGTGTATAGGTAATACCCACACACCCACTTTCCGCCAGAGGTATATTAGGTGCCAACGTGACAGATGGCGAGTCCATCGCCGTTACTCAAGCACGACTATACATACGCCTTTGAATTTCTTCTCAGACGTATGCAGGTTTCCTCTCGATGTTTTCCTTCACCGTAAAGCTCGTGGTGTGACTAATCACTGTACTTCGCTCAGAGAATCAGCATTGCTATCCAGCGTGGCAATGCTGCTAGTCTTCTTGGCACGTTGCCTCGGGATACCGATTTGGGACAAATATATTATCTGTAAGTAGTTAGTTTCAACTGTTCTTTGTAAATATCACTGTACTTAAGTTCAGAAAAACTCATTGGTACAGGCGGGATTCGAACTTGCGACCTTTGCGTCGCAGGCAACTGCTCGAATCACTCGGCCACCACGGCTAGTTATAACAAGGTATATTATAAATTATGGCAATGATTTACCTATCACAATTACAGTGCGAAAGTGACTATTGGTGAAAACAAATCTGATATCCCCCAGAAGTGTTAAGTTACATCATCCGTGTCTAATAAGGGCTATAATCTTTGATGCCGGAGCAAAGCAAGGGTTTTCAAGTTCAATTTTATTGCTGTATGTAGGTTTTGAATTAATTTTTTGAATTTACTTTTGAATACATACCGATAGATGCATGTTTCTGTTGCTCACACCTACAAAACAGGCGCTTTCTAGTTTAAGGTTAGGTGAATTAGATTGAAATATCTAAAATGTTCGGAAAAAATGTCTTCTATTTAGATAAATTATTAGTCTAGGTCTAGTGGTTAGAGCTCCTGACTGCGAAACTTGAGGTCGCGGGTTCGAATCCCGCTGAGGGCTGATATTTGTGTGATGAACACGAGTATTTGTACCTTAGTCTTGGATGTCCTATGTATTTAAGTATATATCTATCTATATAAGTAAATATATCGTTGTCTAGTTACCATAACACAAGCTTTGCTTACTTTGGGACTAGGTCAAATTGTGTGCAATTGTCCCAGGTATTTATTATTATTGTTATGTATTAAATTAATTCACTACTCACTGTGCGTAACACAAATCCGTAGCGCAAAGCCAGAGTCGAAGTAAAACCGTTGTCAGCCATAACAGTTTTTCAGCCGCCATGTTCAAATTTTTTAAAGTCACTGCGTTGATTTATTAATTTTCGTGGGCTAAGATATTACTAGAATTACATTACGAAAATCATGTTTGTTTAATAGCGCTGATTGAAAATCTAGTCTAAAAAGAAATAATGGGACGGTCTACCGACATATTTGACGTTTTTATAATTATTAAAATTTTTATTATTGTAACTGGTGATGGTGAAACGCGCGACTTTTGACAGTTCCCTCTGAAACCGCGGGAAACGCAATGACGGACGGACAGCACAAAAATTGCACACTTGACCGAATACGGTTTTAAACTTTGTGACATGCGCATTACCTTGGTGGGTATATTTTCATGGCATCACTAAGTATTATAAAACATAGTTTCCCGCCACGTGTGTCTGTATGTTCGCGATAAACACAAAAACTACTGAACACATTTTCATGCGGTTTTCAGAAATAGACAGTTTGTTTTTTAAAATAGGTGTAAAATTCGATAAATTTTTGTGTAAAATAGTTTATATGAAAAACAAAATATGATTACTACTCGTGTGAAACCGGGCGGATCGCTTGGAATACAATAATATACTATTTATTCAATACTTGATAGAGAGCCGTGGTGGCTGAGTATTTCGAATAGTTGCCTGGAACACAGCGATTGCATGTTCGAATTCCGACAGTACCAATGAGTTTTACTGAACTTAAGTACAGTGATAAGTCACTCCACGAGCTTTATGGCGAAGGAAAAAATCGGAGGAAACCTGCATACGTTCGAGAAGAAATTCAAAGACGTATAGTCGTGCTTGAGTCATGGCAATGGACTCGCCATCGGTCACGTTGGTACCTAAAGGGGGAAGGCGTGAAGATATTGTATTTAATAGGTACTTTTGCAGGCTTACTATTCAATTAAATTTAAATGAATTCAGAATAGTATGTATGAATACTTTTATGAATACGAAAGAGAGTGTGTATAATCATCTCATGTCCACTTTCACATTCATCGTTTTAATAATATAATATATCCTCACGCCTTCCCACAAGGGTCCCCGAAATGGTAGGCAGATGTGTATTGGTAATACCCACACACCCACTTTCCGCCAGAGGTATATTAGGTGCCAACGTGACAGATGGCGAGTCCATCGCCGTTACTCAAGCACGACTATACATAGGTACGCCTTTGAATTTCTTCTCAGACGTATGCAGGTTTCCTCTCGATGTTTTCCGTCACCGTAAAGCTCTTGGTGTGACAAATCAAATTTTAACAATATAACTAGTGCTTACCCTGTGAGGGACATCGCGTGATGGTATCTTTGTTTCTTCCGAAGAAGCGATTTTTCTGCAGTTTTATGCAGTTATATTATATTTTCTACAAGATTCCTCGGCTAAGTAACGGTGTCATATCAGCCACATTTTCTTTTGGAGTGAAGTAATAGTGGATTGGAATCTAACATAAATTCTATATTACACATGTATGTAACTTTTACAGGAAAATGAGATAAGATAAAATTTTACAATTTTATACATATTTTTTTTCCTTATTGCTTCCTTTAGACACTAAACTATTTGAGCCTGTGTAGTTATTTTAAGGCGTCCTGAATATGTATGTAATACAATGCTTTCTTTGGGCAGAAAGTGCTCCAATTCGAGGCCAAATATTTCCTGTATCTTATAATTCGAAAGTCCCCCGACCCGAGCCTAACGTCGGTCAAGAGGTACAGATCTGGATGGCTATTACCTACTGCCCGCTCGATCGCCACTCGAGCACGTTCGCTGCCTCATACTTGCCTCATTGTTATTGTCACAGTGGACCTATTTATGCGTTTTCTTTAAACATACCTTACATCAGTCATCATCTTGAGTACTTCTAGAGAGACTTCTAGAGTTTTCTTTATTATCACTTATTATCACTGCATATTGAGAAATCTAGTCCCCACGTCGCGTCTGAATGTCTGTCTCTCCCGGTGAAAAGTACTGAATGAATCCTTAGGTACACATACATATCATCACGCCAAGTCCCTAACGGGGTACTTACATACCTCTTTCGCTTTGACCACATTCATCAGTCTCTTCATACATGCTCGTCGGTTTCGAGTAACCTTAGTCTTGTCAGCGTTTAGGCGCAGCCCTTTCTTTTCACATTCTTCTTTCATTATGGTAGCTAGTGACCGCGTCATCGGCGTATAGTAGGCAGTTGACCAATAAGTTTCCCATTTTCACTCCACATCCGTTCGTTCTTAATGCTCTCAGACAGTTATCTAGACATATAATGAACAGCCAGGTAGACATGATACACCCTTGTTTGACCCCCGACTTCACATCAAACCAGGGTGACATCTCACCGTTAACCCTAACACACGCCTCGCTATCACTATAGAGTGATTTCAAGGCATGCAGTAGGAAACTGCTCACTCCATAAGAAATAATGCGTAGAATGTAACATTAATTCATACATTATTCGGATTAGGGCTACTACATACATCATACATATCATCACGCCGAGTCCCTAACGGTGTAGGCAGAGAGAATATAATGCCATTTCTCTCTAGACTATTAAGGCTACTAGCCTAACATTTTTTGATCTGATGATTTGCTCATCATTAATACAGGCTGTCCTGCAGCCTAGCAATGAGAGCAGTTGCAAATGCACCACCTATCCTTGTAAAAATCATTAACTTTTACAAATAATTCACTATTTAAGCATACCTATGTAACCCATTTGGTGAAATAAATTATTATTATTTTTAAGGCTCTACAAATTGTATGCTTCTATAAAAAGGAAGGATGTTAATTATGCTATAGAATTACCGCTTTCTATCATGGGAGCACCAAGCCTTGCTTATTTTGTAATAATAATCTAGGTCTAGGTAAGGTAAAAATACTGTTCTTGTTTCAGAACGGCCTTTCTGGAATATAAAAAAAATAATGTCTTTCTTGTGTCATTTGCTTAACAAGTCAATCAAAATGTCAATCGTAAAGTTATTTACATTTGTTTGCAAAATAAATTTTCTTTGTTACCCTCCTTATCAAAGATTACAATGTATACTGTAACACTCCTTATCTAAAACCTCGTAGCTATTGGTTGTAAATGTAAGAGTTATACTTATGTGCTCCTAATTTATTTTTTTAATAAAAACATAATTTGTTTTTTCTGCCATAAAACCACATATGAGCAAAAGTTCGATGGATTCTTTTGTATCAGGAATTTCAGTTATATTCATCAATTGAATTGGTTTGACATGCCTTTGAACTAAGTACGGACGCACTGAACGAATTGAAATTATGGCATTGCACAAAATTCTTCTCACTATTTGCTGTCTAAAGTGGGCATACGACTTCTATTTTACTGCAGATACTGTTGTTGTCCGTATTCCGGACCCACAGTTCAACGTTTTGGGACCATACGACATTAATAAATATGTTCTGAACGATCAGTATGATCAACTAATAGATATAAAGAAATTCTCCTTTAAAGTAAATCCTCAACCATGCAATGAATATCCACAAGGCCATTTATTGGTAATTATTGTGTCCTCGCACCCTAAAAATTATGAGAACCGCTTATTTATAAGAAACTCATGGGGAAATACTGTAGACTCAACAAAAGTTGTGTTCCTTCTTGGTGATCCGAATAATAGAACTATATCACAAAGATTACAAAATGAAATTCAACTCTATGGTGACATTGTGCAAGGTAGCTTTGTTGATGCTTACCGAAACATGACTTATAAGCATGTGATGGGCTTGAAGTGGGTGGCCCATCACTGTCCCAAAGCTAAGTATGTTTTGAAAATGGATGACGATGTAGTGGTAAATTCTCATGCTGTGCGTCGCTTCCTGGCAAGGGAGCTGTCACCATGGGGTACCTCTGGTTTGATAGCATGCCAAGTTTTACATCATGCCAGAGTGCAACGGTCTCTTACATCAAAGTGGAAAGTGACTACAGAAGAGTATGCGCAACATTACTATCCTACATACTGTGCAGGTTTGTATTGTTGAAATAAAACAATAATCTGAAGAAAAAACATAAATTATTTTGCTATGTCTGATAATATATATCCTCACGCTTTCCCACAAGGATCCCCAAAGGGGTAAGCAGAGGTGCATACGTAATACCCACACACCTCAATGTGACAGATGGTGAGTCCGTCTGATATACTTAATTAATGTTTAATTGAATACTGAGTAGGTAGTACAATAAAATTCTGCTGTGTGCAAGCCAAGCCAAGTGTTGCAAACATCCATAGGCATAAACACTTACTATCAGCATAAAAAAACTTTTACCTGTCTTTTCAGGTTGGGCCATCCTGTACTCAAAAGATGTGATACCTCTACTATTGACAGCTGCTCAATCTACTCGTTACTTTTGGATTGACGATGCCCATATCACAGGAGTATTAGCTGAGAAAATAGGAGTTGCCCGAACCCAACTTTCAAGCCTAATGCTATCCCAAAATAAGGTGGGGTTACTAAAAGTCTTTGGACCCGAATATGTTGGACCGTTTCTGTTTGGACCCCCTGACATGAGTGTGGATCGGATGTCCAAAGTATGGAGTGCAATTCCTGAATGATGTTTGTACTAGTATTGGAGAATCAGAAAGAGAGATTATAGTATCATATATTTTTGTAAGGCTTATAAAGTGGCTGAGGATACTAGAAGAGGAAAGGAGATACTAAGGAAAGAGAATCTCTCATCATGTATTTTTTTTTACTTTTCTGTTTATGTTCAAAGACATGTAGTTGTGCTTGAGAAATGGTAATGGAGTCACCATTTGGCTCATAAATGTTTCAAATTGAACATCAAGAATGTTACAAACCCAGACTGATGAATATAGATGAAGCAAAAGCAGTCTGTCTCAAGGGATCTGGTGCTCATTTTCATCTACCTACCCTTTGAGGGACTCGGCGAGAGCATACATATCATCACGCCGAGTTCCTAATGGGGTAGGCAGACTTAATAGGGCGCGAGATCATTCTAGACTTACATAACTCTCACGCTTCAGATAGCGAGAGTAAGGTCTAGCATACATGGTATACATATATGCTTAGGAACACAATATGTCTAGGGAAGAGATGGTGCTGGTACATGAATACCCCATCAGAGCCCTTGTGAGAAGGGGTGAATATATATTTAATTTATATTTTATATTATAAATGGCCATCTTGTCTAATGGTTAGAGCTCGTGGCTGCAAAACTTGAGTTTGCGGGTTCGAATCCCGCTGAGGGCAGATATTTTTGTGATGAACATGAGTATTTGTACCTTAGTCTTGGATGTCCTAATATATATCGTTGTCTAGTCACCATAACACAAGCTTTGCATAATTTGGGACTAGGTCAATCTCTGTGGAATTGTCCCAGGGTATTTATTTATTAATTTATATAAGTAAAATTAATGTATAAAAACCATTGTTTCGATATGAATTGCATGACATCAAATATATATGTGAATTTATTATGAAATGTTGTACTTAAAATAACCAAAACAATTGTGATACCTTGCCTTACTTGTACATAGGATAGGAATAAATTAAGTGTAACTTATTCGCCTTTATTATTAAGTGATTATTTGCCATCTATAACGAAGTATTTTTCTTTGTTCACTTCTTATGTATAAAATATCTTAAGTTTGTATTCTATTGTCTCATAATTATATTCGAAGTCTTACATACTTAGGTACTTATAAATCTAAAGCAATTTAAATTAAGTAATTCTTAGTTTTTAACTAAGTTTTCATAATGCAACTTTGGTACTTATTATTGAAACTTAAAAATAGTTTGTTTTTAATCAGTGTTGCACTGGCTTCTGATTTGTACTGAAAGATTTCAAAAGTGTGTTTTATCACAGTATTTATTATTACACTAGCTGCCCGCCCCGGCTTCGCACGGGTGCAATATTAATACTAATACTATGTAAAAGATAAAAATGGTTATGGTGGTTTATCCTTTACAGATAATTAAATATTATCGCGGACATTTTTATCGATCATTTTAAGATATACTATTCCGTAGTACATTTAATTGATCTATCTCGTAAGGTTTATCCAGCGTTTGCGATTTAAGCGCACAAAAATATGTTTCTATCATCACACTACAAATCTTTGAATACTTCTTCATTCATTAAACATATAATATAAACCTTCCTCTCTAATCACTTTATGTATTGCTGATAACCGCATTGAAATCCGCGGAATAGCTTAAAAGATCTAAGCGAACAGACAGCGGATGGGACTTCATTTCAATCGAATTCTTGCAACAAATTAAATGCAAGTGAAGTACGACTCTCTCGCAATGGTTTTCCCAGATGACATTTGTATTTCGCGTCATAATCAATCTATGGTACGCGCTAGTTTTACTTGTTATCAATTTACTTGTAACAATCCTTACTATCCTAACTTAATATTATAAATGTGAATGTAAGTTTGTTTGTTACGCTTTCACATAAAAACTACTAAACCGATCATCATAAAAAATTGTACACATATTCTTGGAGGTATAAGAAGTAACATAGAATACTTTTTATTGAAAAAACAAACAATTTTTACGAAAGATAAAAATGCCGTCCACGCCGACGAAGTTGCAGGCACAGCTAGCATGCAATAAATATTCTATACGAAGCTAATTGATAAAGAGACGAATTTCGAATAATCTTGGTTTCCGTTCCGTTACATGATTGTTATTAATATTGTTTAATATTTGAGTATCATCGATGTTTATGGGTGAAACAATTTAAATTATTATGAAAGTCACAAATAACACTTGGTTAAATGTATAAATAGTCGATTACTCATAAAATCATTAAAAACTTTAAATTATAATGAACAGATATTGCTAAGTTTCAAACCAAAAGGAGCTTTAGGTCAAAAGTTTTTTTTTTATATTTATCACCCCCGCATTGTTGTGAAACCTATGCAGTGGCCCATGGGCTCAAGTACAATGGTAAAAAGAGTGAACTCATGATGTTTAAAGCGAATGCCATCAACTATTCTGACATCCCCAGCGTCTCCCTCTGCGGCACTCCTTTAGCATGGGTGACCAAGTTTAAATATTTGGGTCACTGGGTCACTGATGATCTTAAAGATAATTTGGATATAGAGAGGGAGCGCAGGTCGCTGGCTGTTCGATGTAATATGCTGGTTCGAAGGTTTGCACGTTGTACGGGACAGGTAAAAGTCACTCTTTTTAAAGCTTTCTGCCAGTCTTTCTACACGTGCAGTCTTTGGACCCGTTTTGCGCAAAGGACATACAGCGATCTGCGTGTCCAATATAATAACGCGTTCAGGATACTGTTGGGGCTGTCGTGGCGTTGTAGTGCGTCCGGTATGTTTGCGGAGGCGCACACTGATGATTTCTACGCAATAATAAGAAAGAGGAGCGCATCCATGGCGCGCCGCCTGCGCACAGCCACTAATAGTCTCCTGAGCGTGTTCTCAGATCGGTGGGACGGCCCTCTGCTGCGTCACTGGCTAAGGATCCATACCGTTTGTAATGTAGGTAACCTTATTACTAACACTATTTATTAACTTATCTTGTATACTAACACTATGGACTCATGTCTGAATTAAATTATTTGATTTGATTTGATTTGATTGTCGTTGAAGGATGGACTATCGTCAAATTCATTCTATCATGCCAAAAATGTTTCATAAAATCCGTTCTTAGCAGAGCTCTACACCGCGTAAGGAATACTCCTACCAAATTTCAAGTCAATCGGTCAAGTCTAGTTGTCCCGCCCAGCTTCACTTGGGTGAAAAAAATTAAAGCCATGGACCCAGTGGCGCCACCTATCGGGTCCAATTGTGAATCTAAACCATTCTCGAAACCACCTGAAGACACACGGAAAATTTTATTAAAATCGGTCCAGCCGTTTACGATTCTATAAAGGACAAACATTCATTTTTATATTTATAGAAGATAAAGAATTGAAAAACATACATATCATCACGCCAAGTCCCTAACGGGGTAGGCTGAGAGTATAGAGCCCCAGTTCTCTCTAGACTTACATGCCTCTTGCGCCTCGTACACATTCATCAGTCTCTTTATACATGCTCGTCGGTTTCGAGTACTCTTGACGTTCCCGTCCTTGAGCGTCCGATTGATTTCATTTAGGTAGTTGGAATGTGGTCTTCTTCTGGCTCTTCTTGTACACACTTTCGCTTTGTATATCTGTTTCGTCAATCTTATCGTCTCTATATGTCCAAACCAACCTAACATGCCTTTCTTCATCTTTTCAATCACACCCCGTTCACACCCGTTGATTTGAGAATCTCTTCATTGCGGATTCGATCTAAGATCGTTACTCCGAACTGAAAAAAAAACCACAAAAATTGCCCGACTTGTCCCGACTCTACTAAACGTAAGTGAAGAACAACTCTCTCGCAATTGTTTTTTCCAGATGACATTTGTATTTCGCGCCATAATCAATCTATGGTACGCGCCAGTTTTACTTGTTATCGTCTATGGTATCCCATAACAATATGCAATAAATACGATTCTTGGTGTCCAATTAATATTGTTTTATATTTGAGCATCATCTATGTTTATGCGTTGAAATAAATTAATTAAATTTATTAATAACTAATTTAAATTATTTTAAAGATCACAAATAACACTTAGTTAAATGTATAAATGATCGATTAAAAAAAAACTGAATCATTGAAATCAAACATTGAATCGAATTCTTATTTTAAAACGCAAGTGAAGAACGACTCTCTTGCAATTGTTTTTCCCAGATAAATAACATTGGTACTTCGCGCCATAAAAAGCAATGGTTGAATAACGTGTTTTTTTATTATTTAACGCCTTGCGGGTGGAGTTTCACAAAATCCGTTCTTAGCTGACCTCTACACCGCGTAAGGAATACTCCTACTAAATTTCAAGTCAATCGGCCTTACAGTTCCTGAGATTTCGTGATGAGTCAGTTCAAAAATGGGATCTCCTATATATATATAGTTACATTACCAATGAAAAAATGTATTTTACAAAAGAGGTTGTTCTTATTGTGCCACCTTTTCTTCTCTATTTATTAATGTCATTTGTACTTCTGCATCTGTGCGTTTTTTACCTTTAAAACTATTTTCTATGTCCTGTAAAGTCCTGTCTTTTGTTTCCGGCAGTAAAACGTAAATTATTAGTAGGAAAACTGTAAGTGTAGCTGAATACACTAGGAAAGCGCCCTCTACACCCACGGAAGAGTACAAATGTGGCGCAGTTTTCATAGATACGACAAAAGATGGCGTTAAAAACGACGTCGATAGTGTCGAACCTAAGCTTCTATACGCCAAAGGGAAAACTTCGCCACAAATCACCCAGTTGAGTGGCACTACACCTAGACAGAAGGAAACTGTGTATATTATCATTAAACCCATCGGAACAGTCTCCAATATCCAATAGTCGGAGAAAAGACCAGCTTTTCTCAAGTAAATGTACATAGAAATAGAGCTTAAAGACAAAACAGTCATTACGCCACTCGTGAATAAAATAGCTCTTCGTTTGAAGTACTTGAGTAGGAATATAGCCAGGAAAGCACACACTGTTCGGAGTAAATCTATAACGGTAAATTGCCAGGCGACGTCTTTCGGATCCTTCTTGTCAAGCACAGCTTGCAGCATAATGTTACCGTATGCGGCTACCATGTGGGCACCTCCGAACTCAAAAACCACAAGCATACTAATTGCTATGATGGCGGGCTTATAAAACTCCTTCTTCTTAAATATCTTCAAGATATCCTTAAGTGTATTTACCATCGTTTTGAAAATACCATTTCTAACCTTCGTCATTCTCTCCTCCACCATTTCGTTCTTCTGAGCTTCAATCATGGCTTCCAGCTCCTCTGTCTGCTGGATGCCATCACCCCTCACCCATTTGAAGGCTTTCCTGGCTTCGTCGAACTTTCCTTTAGACACCAGCCAGCTTGGAGATTCAGGAGACAGGCTGATTATCGCCATAGCTATAAGAGGGAACATTGCACAGACCACAGCGGTTATCTTCCACGTTAAATGAGCTCCCCAGAGATGAGAGAGGAAGATTCCCAACCCTAGAGAAATAGCAAACGTGCCGAGGAATGCTCCTCGATATTTTGGATCAGTGTATTCAGCAACCAAGATGGCGGCCAAAGGTGTTCGCAGTCCTAAAGCCAGTCCATGTAGAAGCCTTGCTAGTATGAACAGTGGGACTGAGTTTCCGAGGACGAAGACTATCCAGCCAATGAGTGCGGGTATGGTCGAGATGAGGTGAGCTTTCTGGCGTCCGAAGCGCGTCATCAGGATCGGTGACACGAAGTTGCCGACGATTCCCATTACTCCCACTACCGACGCTGAAAAAAAGGACGTCTGTGACAGGTGACTATGAATCTCTCGTCCAAAATGGACTATGTATGGTCCTTTTAGCAGTTATTATTGGCTAAGTGCTGAAAGATCTTGAAAGCTCCAGGCTAACGCTAACGGTTTTTCCAGCGTTGTGTTCATATGGCTAGTCCGTCAGAACGTTTTAAGAAATGGCTGTGCTGGCAAAAGTGACTGTTCTTTATGCTGCTTAGCGAGCTATCATCTTCATGGTAGTAAATACCTACCGGTGAGTGTCGTAATATAATTTACTAAGACTACGACTAGGAGTAAGACTAGTTTGGCTTTTATTAGGGGTCTGTTTCCCTTAAGAAGTTTTTCCATACCACTAAGGTAGGAAAAAAATAAGTATGCAATCCGCCTAGGGACGCTTGCAATAATTACTGTAGGAATAGTTTTGTATCTTGAAGTACTCCCCTATCGAGGTCGCCTTTAGTAGTGAAGTCTTAAGAACACCAAGACATACAATATATTATCTAGACTATCCTGGTATCTAGTACTTGAAGATATTTACCTATCCAGGAAGTGTCGTGATCGGTGAGTTGTACAGGTCCACCGTCGCTTTTGATCTGAGCGAATAATACCGCTGGAAACCCATGCGCGCATCCATGCCCGGCTATGTTTAGCGCTGCTCCGCTCACCACGAACGCCTGGAAAACAATGCACTTTCATTTTAGAATGTGAGGAAGATGACCGCCACACATCAGATAATTTTTTTTTTTTATACCACTGAGGTGGCGGACAATCATGCAGCCTGCTTGATGGTAAGGGGCTACCTCCCTCTATGGACGCTTGCAACACTAGTGGCTTTAGGCAAAGTTATTTTCTGTTACTTTATTATTATTCAATTGTATGGCTGTGACTTCAAATGCGGAGTTTTTTCGCAGCTAACTTCATACATATAATAGGTACCTATTGGATAGCGTGAATGGACCCTTACAGATGAGGAACCCTTACAGAAGAGATACTTGTTGCCGGCCCTATTATTTTGTTTATTTATTTATTTATTTTTATTTATTTTGTACTTATGTAAAGCATTAAAATCTCAATGATATATATTCTCACCTGTTTAATAAACGGTTTCATTTTTCAGTCTTCATACGGGCACAGGGATCTAGAACAACGTAAATTAACTTATTTCATTTGTTTTTGGCGTAAACGAGGGTGTGATTGTAAAGATTAAGAAAGGTATGTTACGTTGGTTCGGACATATAGAAACGATGAGTAAAGACGGATTTACGGAACAGATATATAAAACGAAAGTGTGTGCAAGAAGAGGCAGAGGAAGACCCCGTTCCTATAAATCTATTCAAGGGCTGGAACGTTGAAAGTACATGGAATCAGCGAGCATGTATAATTAATGTAGACGAAGTGAAAGAGGTTTGCAAGTCTAGAGAAAACTCACGCTCTACTCTGCCTACCCGTGAGGACTCGGCGTGATGATATGTGTTTATGTTATTTGCTTTTGATAGTAATATATACAACGAAAGTGGCAAACCATCTACCATCTTTTACAATACTAAGGATATTACTGGTTAGCTATCGACTTACATTGAAAAGTATAAATAACTTCGAATATGTTTGAAGGAAGAGAATCCTTGCTGGATAAATCATTAGTGGTGCAGCTTTAGGAACCTTACTCTGTTTTTTCTTACCCAACTTCATGCTTATTTACCATCTGTAAATAAGCATGTGGTCCACTTTGTAGAAGAGCTTATAGGAACAAGTTACATCACTCCGAATTCCCCACGGGATAGACAGAGAGAAGAGCGCCAATTCTATGAAGTTACCGACCTCTCTCGCTTCATCCTCATCATCTCTTTTACATGCTCGACACATTGCATAAGCGGTTTTTGAGTGGCTTTGATTTGTAGCTTGAAAGGGAAAACGCATTTTCGTACATAAATAGATCGGTTATTCCTAGCCATCGGAGAGATATTACGACATTTAAAAGGCTTAGATACATACATACATATACATATCATCACGCTAAGTCCCTAAAGGCTTAGATAATCATCACATTTCAAAGTAAATTAATAAATCTTTACCTAAGGCAAATTTACTGACTCATCTCGCAATAAAAACACGCTTATAGAAACATTATGCAAATATGTTTATCCTTATGTAAAGGTAACCTTTTTCTTTGATAAATAACACAAGGTCTGTCCTTTGTTTTCGAGAAAGAAGTGCAACACGCAAATAATCGCACACCAGTAGCAAAAGAGTAGTCACAGTGCTAGAAGTAATCTAACTCTTCGAATCTCGCGAATCTCTTCATTGCGGATTCGATCTGAGATTGTTACTCCGCACATTTTTCGAAGAGATCGCATCTCAACTGCATTCAAGCTATTTTCATACTTCCTCTGACATACCCAAGAATCGCTGCCATACAATAAGGTAGGTACCAGTATCGGGTTGTGGACAGCAACTCGAGCATTCTTGCTCAGACTTTTACTGCCCATCAACGCCGACATGGCTCCATTCACCTTATTTCCGGCAGATATCCTTCTTTCAATATCTTTTTCATACTTTCCATCTCGTGTTTACATGCTTCCTAGATAAACAAATTCATTCACCTGCTCTAGAATTTGCCCATTTACCGATATAGCACACTCGGTCACTTGTTCAACTCTTTCGAATACCAGAACCTTAGTCTTGCCAGCGTTTAGGCGCAGCCGCTTCTTTTTTTCGTTTTTGGGTTAGAATTCACGTTATAAATTGTATGGCAATTAAAAAAACTATCGTCTAGGTACGTCTAAAGACGCTGATATGGCTGACATATACTTAAATATAACTATACAAAGATGAAGAAAGGCTTAGTAGCCAAATAACTAAATTGTTGCGACTAATAAGGTTTCCAATTATTAGTTCCTTGGGTAGGGGGAGTTTTGTTATATTGTTTTGGCAGCAGAGGGATCAGTCCCATTATGCTGCCAACACAGTATAACTCCCCGAAAACAGTGGTAACGTGCAAGTAATACTTCGGTATCGTGATGGTAAACAGTCTACGGTAACCATTTCCCATCAAGTGGGCAGTATGACTGTTTGCTAATCTTGTTGTTCATTCTACGTTGGTTTATGAGTAAAGAAAGATTAACGAAAAAGTTCTACATACATACCTACATATAATCACGCCTCTTTCCCGTAGGGGTAGGCAGAGACCACTTCTTTCCACTTGCTACGATCCTTACATACTTCATTGGCTTCGTCCACTTTCATTATTCTCTTTATACATGCTCTTCGGCTTAGGGTACTCTTGACCTGGCCTTGTCTCAAGACGTGCCTAATTTGGTCTAGAAACGTTACAAAAAGTTATACAATAATGATATTATTGAAATTTAAAACTCAAGACGTAATTCTTCAATAATCCGTTGCTCGAGCGTCATTATAACAATAGTGAAGAGAATCTTGCGTGATCTTACGCTGTAGCTGACATCTGAAGTATAATTTATTGACCTAATTATTTATTATCTACTACCTAGCTTGTCTGTGGATTTTTTTCTCTCTGACTAAGTTGTTATCCTCTGCAATGACTACCTACCTCCTATAATTATCTTTGCTTATATAACATTATTATGAATGCAAAAGTTTGTAAGGATGTTTGTGCATAAACTATTGAGCGTAAGAAATTCACCACACAGGATATCATATTTAACGCGAGTGAAACCGCATGTTTCAGCTAGTTGGATTATAATGTCAAATGTTAAAAAGTAAATCAGCTTATTATCTTGAAAACGGTGAAAACGGTTCAATAAGAATTCCTTGCGTCCCTAACGTTGAATAAAGATTATTGATTGATCTGCCTTTAGCTTGGTATATGAGGTATATGATCTATTACTTACATCTATAGGAGTATAAGGATATTAACGTACTAGGCAAAAGTTGTTACGCGGAATGCCACACATACGCACGAACATACTATATGATATTATTACTGATATAACAGAATCTTTTCGAGATATATTTGTAGGTGTCAACGTGACAGATGGCGAGTCCATCGCCGTTTCTCAAGCACGTATATTCCTATATACACATACGCCTTTGAATTCCTTCTCAAACGCATGCGGTTTCCTCAATTTTCTTTCATCTTAAAGCACCTGGTGTGACTTTATATTTACTGTTTCCATGTTCAAACTTCAACAAAACTTTGGTACAGTTTTTTTTTTTTCTATTTATTATAGGAGTTTTGTCGCACAGCGATTATGTCACTCCGCGAGGACACCTGGATATAAAATATAAAATCACTTAAAATCTACGCATATACAATTTTAACAAACACTTTATATTGTCAGAACTAGGGTTCGCCAAGATGCTGTTACACAGACCCATATCCTGGGTACATCCAAACATAGTTCTACAGTTGAAATTCGAACATTGCGTTGCGTATCGACTACTCGAACAACTCGGCCTATAGGACATAGCCGGATGGGCCCACTAAGTAGATGACTTCATATGATAAACATCACGTCGGTAAATAGTTACCACAAGTCTTAACTCTAGAGTCGTTGCTATCACAACAGTGTTCCATCTTATATTTAGAAAATCATCTTAAGTTAATACATATTTGTTTAGTGTCAATCCTATCGCCTATGAACTTTACTTAGGTAAATTACATTAGGTTTTTGGTTTTTGCTAATCTTAAGAAGATAAGTATAAATGGTTGTTTGTTGATTCTGTATCTACATTATTAAAGAACTTTTTAAAGATTTAAAGCCGTACAGAAGAATTGGTACACGTAGCGAGTTACGTCCTATAGTAATTTCAATGTATGTATGTTTGTCCTTTTTGTATTCCGAATTCATTGATCAGATTCTGATGAAACTTTTATAGGGTGTTCTGGGGACGCCAGGGCGTCTTGGCGAGAAACAAAAGAAAATCAACTCGCTTGCATAAGACTGATCACAATAAAAAGTTTGTGGCATTGCAACGCATGGCGAGTGTAACTGTTTTGTTCTTCATATATACAGGTGTCTCAGAAAAAAGCAGTGTTCTAGATGGTACAGGATGTTGAAAATATATCCTCATGACGATGCAATAAAAACAACTCCGATGATAACAAAATTATACTAGGCAGCTAGTAATATATATTTCCATTGTATAATGGAATCGATGGTTCGAATCCCGCTGAGGGCAGATATTTGTGTGATGAACACGAATATTTGTACCTTAGTCTTGGATGTCCTATGTATTTAAGTATATATCTATCTATATAAGTAAATATATCGTTGTCTAATTACCATAACACAAGCTTTGCTTAATTTGTGACTAGGTCATTTTGTGTGGAATTGTCCCAGGTATTTATTATTATTATATTTAATTGATAATTTTATTTATATTGCAAGATGAGATATAATATAATATATAATAATAATAATAATAATATATCCTCACGCCTTCCCACAAGGGTCCCCGAAAGGGTAGGCAGAGGTGTATAGGTAATACCCACACACCCACTTTCCGCGCACGACTATACATACGTCTTTTTTTTTTTTTTTTTTTTTTTTTAAGATGAGATATATGAGGTGTATAGGTAGCACACACACACCCACTTATATTTACGACGATAATACTACACCTACAATAAAATAGTAATTTCCTGTAACATTTTAAAAGAAACTACATTTTAGCCTTTCGTTCCAAAAACCCATTTGAAACTCTTGTGTGTGAAAATAAAACTACTAGTCCGGATGGAAAGGTACCTACATACTTATATATACCTCAAAAGGTAGATAAATTGATTGGTAAGCAAATAATGCAAGTAAATAAAGTGCTTGATATACACGTAGACTTCCGCATGGTATCAAATACATTTTATACATTTTATTCCTTGTCTGAATCATGAAAGGTAAAACGTCAATCATATTGATACAATCTGTTTGTTGGCAAAAAAATGTCGCAAATCGAGGTATTTTTTTAACTGTTCCGGTTATAAGTAAAAACCTTGAATATAGTTAGCGGTGAGGTTAGATTTTTTTTTTCAGCTATTCGGTCGTTGGAAAAAATGTAATCGGCCTCTTTTTTGTTTTTTGTTTATTACTGCATTTCCGTTATGCAATTTTTATCATATCCTCATACCTTCCCACAAGTACCCGAAAGGGTAAGCAGACGTGTATAGGTACCAACTTTCCGCCAGAGATATATAAGTGCCAACGTGACAGATGGCGAGTCCATCACCGTAACTCAAGCACGACTATACATATGCCTTTGAATTGCTTCTCAGGCGTATGCAGATTTCCTCTCAATGTTCTCAATCATCGTGAAGCTAGTAATTCGTATTTGTACTGTACACAGGTATCTCCACTAATGAGCTATTTACTCGAGGTACACTGACGATGGAATAGGTAAGGGGCTGTCCATTAGCCACGTGAGGTTCGAAAGGGGGGGTGGGTTCGACAAATATCCCGAAATATCACAAGGTGGGAGGGGGGGGAGGGTATATAGTAAGATATCATGTGTACTTATTTTTTCGTCAAACGCGTGTTTTCTAAACCGAAAAGCGGCGTGTAGTGTAACCTTTCTGTCTAGACATTTTTATCATAGTCCTTAATTTTCTAGAATAGGTATAGATTATACTTTACAACGGTATTTAATATTATAAAAAAATACACTTTGCAGGTATCTACTAAAAATACACGTGATTTTTGGTTGGGGGTGGGGGGTAGTTGTAAACCTCACCATCCTCACCCTCCCCATCAACCCCTCCCGCCCCCATCGTGCGTATCACGACGGGGGCGGGAGGGGTTAAAAAATGTTGAGAAAATATCACGTGATTAATGGACAGCCCCTAACGTAACTAGACTAGTAATGGTCTCCACAACCCATATGAGATATCCTTAATCATAATATAATTGCAAATGCGCTTACGTCTATCAGTAACACCTGCGACCTAGAAGGAAATACACATAACCTACATATAATTACAAGAGGAGTCCTGGTAGCCGAGTGATTCGAGGAGACGCCTGCGACGCAAAGGTTGCAAGTTTGAAACCCGAGTGTATGAATAAGTTATTATTGAGTTATGATTAAGAAGCAATTCAAAGACGTGCACTTTTGTGCATATGAAACTCGTCATCTGTCAGGTTGACACCTAAATATATGTTACATATTAATGTTAATATATCTGGCTGAAGGCAAGTAGACCACGAACGAGATGGCGACAAGACCTGGACAACACACGTGTCGTCTGACCAACACTAGCATTGGATAGAAACACCTGGAGATCAGGGGTGGCCTTTGTCCAGCAGTGGGATGTACCAGGCTATCATCATCATCATCATCATCTGGTTGACATGTACATATCAACTTAGATATATGGTGTCGGTGACTTTTGTACGCCTAAAAGTAAGTCCTTGTAAAGTCCACAAGGATTTATCCTGGGCCCTATATTGTTTATTTCGTATGGCCTAGACGTTGACAATGCGATTCGACACTGCAACTGTCATCTTTACTTCGCTTTTGACATTCACATTAAAACAATATTTGATAACAAAAACTTAATGTAAGTATACTAACTTAATGTAAATAGGGCTGCTCGAAAACAGAGCAAAATACCAATGTGTTAATTGCATGAAGGACGCGCAAGATCTTTAGACATGCAGTGATCTCTTTTCTTATATTATTTAGTACATAAGTACTTACTAGCCGAAAAGCAAACTGTTATATAATAATCTATATATTCGATCCTGACTTCGAATCCTGACTGTGGCAATGAGTTTTTCTGAACTTTATTACAGTGATTGGTCCCGCCATAACATTTACGGCTAAGGAAAACATCGAGAGGAAACCTGCCTACGTTTGAGAAGAAATCACTTTTTATTTACTATTTTATCTCGCTCAGAGAATCAGCATTGCTATCCAGCGTGGCAATGCTGCTAGTCGTCTTGGCACGTTGCCTCGGGATACCGATTTGGGACAAATATTTTATCTGTAAGTAGTTAGTTTCAACTGTTCTTTGAAAGAAGTATTTCCTGATTCTCATCAGTATAGACAACTTTTCAAATCCAAAAGAAAAGGAAAAAGCTTATTCTTTTGTATAAAAAAAAACATATTAAAAGGGCAGGTAAACAAAAAATCGAAAACAAATAGCCATAATAAAAAACTAAACGACAAAACATTTCTAGGTACCTATATGCTTTATTTACCGCTGCGTCTAAAATCGATTTTTAAAATAATATTAGGTGTTACTTGCCATATACAAAAAATCACTTCACAGTTGTGCCTGACACATCCCGCTAGCTGGCGGTTGACGTCTCAAATGGACTAAACCATTATCGATAGCACACCGCACTTATAAATAAAGAGTTTACTTTAAGAACCTTGACATTGAGACATTAACCATTTTGAAAGACCTCCCTATTTGTTAGGCAGTCATAGTCCTGTCGGGTCAAACCGAATTGGTGTGAATCCAGCCAGTATTTTAAGTTAATTAAATACTTTAAACATTTACCAGATGAAGTGCCTGTTAAACTCTTTGTATTGTATGGACCACTCTTGTTCTAGTTTATCTAGATCCCTTTAATACTGAGTGCTAGGTTGTGCGGAGGGTCAAGTTTCATTAGCTCTTATTCTGCACGTATATAATGTTATAAGGAAATAATTGTATTTTAACAATAGTTTTTTTTTAATAGACTCAACTGTCAGTTAATTGATAGGAAATGGTTGCAATTTACTTGGTTCTATTCACACACCGAGGCGAGAACGATTATCAACAGGCTCGATTTTTCGATGATCGGGTCATGAGGCTCATGGTCGCGGGTACCTTCCCAGCACGGAATGTGTGACTTGCATGTATTGATCAGGTACCAAAGTATCAGATGGCTCTAAATTTGGAGTCCCAAAGCTAGTCTTTGAATTTACTCTAAGACGTAGGAAGGTAAGTGTCATCGCTGTACTCCAGAAAGTTACTGGTGCAGCCCAACGGGGTTTTGAACTTGCTGTCTTAACTCGGCAAGTGCTCACTTAAACCACTCAACCACCTAATCCATAATATCAAAAGCGTTGGAATATTTTTTTTTATATGACAGAGTGTGTGTCAGTTCATGCTTATTTAATAACCATGTTGAGAAGGAAGAGAGGGGAGGAGTGGAGAGAAGGGAGGGAATGTAGTGCTTAAAACTGTCATTATACTGCTTTATAATGATGCTATCAGAATACTGACCATACTAAACGTTCTACAGATTTAATGAAGAGGAAATAAGTGTCAGATTAAATTTGAGGAAATCAAGAGATGAAAAGAGATCAGGGTGTAGCCACAGTGGTCAGGGGTTCCTGTAGTTGCCTGCTATACCAAGATTGCAAGTTCGATTCCCGACTGGTGTGTTTTTTAGTGTTGTGACTGTGAAAATTAAACCTTAGCGGTTTTAACTGCGGGCTGTAGTTTCTGTAAATCATATTAATTTATATAAGGAACAAAATCCACTAAACCTGCACGCACTTGGCCCGTCTTTTTTTTACTGTAATTTAAAAATGATTGAACTTTAACTAGAATCCGAATAGCTACGTAATGACCCATGAAATGATTCACTTCACATCGAGGAACACGATACTTACCTGCGTTAAGCGAAATGATTATTTTTTTCAGCAAACGGAGATCAAATTTGACATTAGAATAAAGAATGGCATGTCATCTACACCTCCACGAGTCAGCGAACATTAGGCCTTATATCAAACTAACAAAGTCTATATTTGGATTTATTTAATCATCCTACTAACTACATACACACCTTTAAACAATTGCATAATACGTAAGCAATAATAGCAAAGCTAAATAAAGCCTTGGAAATAGTCTTCGAAAAATGGGCGGCGTAACGATCTCAGATCGAATTCGCAATGAAGAGATTCGCAAAATAACTGACGTGAACGAGGTTGTGATTGTAAAGGCGAAGAATGGCATGTTACGTTAGTTTGGACATATAGAAAGGACGAGTGAAGAAAGATTGACGAAACAGATATACAAACCAAAAGTGTGTGCAAGAAGAGGCAGGCGAGTCAGAGGAAGACCACGTTCCAACTACCTGGATCAAATCGATTGGACGCTCAAGGACGGAAACGTCGTACTCGAAACCGACGAGCATCTATCAAGAGTCTGATGAATGTTGACGACGCGAAAGACCATAGGTACCTATGTAAGTCTAGAGAGAAGTGGCGCTCTACTCTCTCTGCCTACCCCGTTAGGGACTAGGTGTGATGATATGAATGAATGAATAAATAAAGCCGTGGTGCCAGAGTTGTTCGAGTAGTCGTGTGCAACACCAAGATTGGAAGTTCGAATCCTGACTGTAGTAATGAGTTTTTTGAACTCAAGTACACGGATTAGTCATACCATGAGCTTCACGATGAAGAAAAAAATCGCGACGAAACCAGCATACCTACGTTTGTGAAGACATTTAAAGACGTTTGCTTAGTCGTGCTTGCGTAACAACAATCCACTTGCCATCTGTCACGTTGGCGCCCAAATAATATCTCCGGTGGAATGTTGGTGTGTGGGTACTACTTATACACTTCTGCCTACTCCTTCGGGACTCTTGAAGGAAGGCGTGAAGATAATAAAGCAGACAATTGCGCTTGCACACCAAATTATATAATTTTTCGATCTACCGTGCTGGACTAATCGAATTTCATTTGTTTAGTGCAGATCGTTAATTTAGTTATAAATAGTGAGCTAGCTGTAATAATATGTAGATATGTAATGTATACTAGCTGTGCCCCGCGGTTTCAGCCGCGTAAAAAAATTTTTATTTGTACTAGTTTAGTATTTTCCTCGACAATATTTTATGTGTTATTCAACTAATAGATAATTTCTGCAAAATTCCATTCAGTTCCGTTCAGCTGTTCTGGCTTAATTGAGCAACAAACGTTCTGAAAACTTTCGAATTTGGACTATTTGAAGGAAATGTCAGCTATTGTACTTCATCTGTCACAGTAAATTCCGAGGATTCCCGCGACGGTTTAAAAACCGAACTCTATTCAGATACGTTCCTGTTTGACCATAGACAAGTATCTACTGTAGAAAAAGGAATAAGATTCGTAGTCAGCTAGCTGTATCTTTCGCTTAGACTGGCGATGATATGATGGTGTGATCATAATTTATCATATAACAAAGTCATTAAGAACCTAGCCTTATTATTTGGAACGCCCAGCCTTATCACGTCAAAAATATATTTTTCAATACATTTAATAATAACACTAAATGAAAGTAGGTTTTTTTTATTTTGCTAAGATATAAGAATTGAGAGACACTTGGTTACTCACGTTGTTAAGTATACGTCTCACATTTTTGCAAAGTTCAACACAATCTGCCATATTCTTTTTTAATCGTCTATTATAAAATATTAATTACTGTAAAAAAAATTCAATTATTCTAAATTTAAATGCAAATGCACAAATCAAGAAACGAACACGGAACAAGAAAATTATAAATTATTTTTAATATCTATGAATTTGATACAACTCGCGAAGTTTGCATAGTGCGGGGAAAGTGCGAAGCGAGTCGGTCGATTTCTCCCCTCGCTTCGCATCGACTGACGTTGTACATCGAGCACGATTACGACACAACCCCGTCTCTCATCTAGTGATGTTCTGTAATTGCATTTTTTACGAAGCTATTAACAAAACAATGATCCACCTTATATACACCAGATATATTTTGGTGCAACCTTACACCTAAATTCCATTCCACAAAATATATGCTTAACTCGAGATAGGTGACTTAAGGCATGTTGCTTTACTACTACATACCTAAGTGATTTTTTCCAGGTGTATACTTTCTTATGAATAATGTAAACATCGACACCTGCTATCGATTCGATTTGCAGATTAACGCGCAACACTATGGCGCATACAAAATGCATCAGTCAGTAGGTCTGTTTGTTTGTTTGTCCGCAGGGTCACGTAAAGTCTATTGAGTGTTGAAATGGACACGTCATATTTTGCACAACATAACTCGCAAGACAGGTGACATAACAGTATGAGTTAAGACTCTTAAAGTAGTGAATGCCTGCATTTGCAAATTTGGTACAACCCAGATTCCATTGGAGATTAAAGAAGGTTATTTATACATCTTCATACGATCACGAGTAAAGATCAACTTAATGACTAAGTAAGTTTGAGGATATATTAATATAGTTACTATTAACATAGATATAGATATTAAAACATCTGAAAGTACTCTCTTTTTATATAATTATTTCATAGTTTTCAGGTTATCCAATGAACATAATATTATGTTCTGTACAGAGATATCGAATGGGTTCCCGAAAACGAAATAATTCATATTTTTTTTTTAGTTATTATATTATTATTATTATTATTCTTTATTTGAAATTCATCTCATATAATACATTTTTAAATATATTTATATAAAAACATATTTAAAAATATAAAATACAGGGGCCCACCGGTATCGGGATCAGGGTCCAAGGTACCGGTGGTTAGGGTCCCAGAGAAAGAAATCTCCTCACAATACGTGCCGTCTCGAGCAGTACTGCTTTCTGCATCAGGCACTTGTCCCACCTCACGATTCAATATATTATTAACCGACTTCAAAAAAGGAGGAGGTTCTCAATTCGACTGGATGTTTTTTTATGTTACCATACATATTGCGATTATAAACATTATTTTGTTGTTGGGTAGATCCTACTTCAGAGGTTGTAAAATACTATTATTGTTATACCAAATTATTTGAAAAGATTAACCTTGGAATTTCTTGCCAATTCTTCCCGAACCATGCACCTTTTTCGACGTTTTATGTACGTAGTGCCCTTAAAGGCCTGTGTGCAATAGATTTTTTTTTTATACATAAGAGTGGCAAACAAGCATACGGCCCACCCGACGGAAAAAGGTTACCGCAGCCTATTTACGCTTACAATACCGAAGTATCACTTGCGCGTTGCCACTCTGTGTTTGGAGAGTTATTCTGTGTTGGCAGCATAATGGGACTAATCCTCTGCTGCCAACACAAAATAACAATCCTCCCCCCTCCCCAAGGAGCTCATTACTGGAAACCTTATTCACCTCGTAGGAACACAACACAAATAATTGTGTTATTTGGCTACGGACTTCTATAAGGTGGAGGTCCTGCCCCAGTCGGGCAGCTCCAAATTCGAACGGGAAACCCGTTATGCCCTACCTCTCTTATTTTTTGGTGGTCCAATTTATATTTTATTTTCCTTAGGTACTTGTAGCTATAGCTCTATATATATATATATATATATATATATATATATATATATATATATATATCTACTACACTAAGGTTTTAACATCCAACTAAACAGTTACTTTCACAATGTAATTTCCATGAATGCATATACTTAGATGCGCTTTCATTTATTTATAACCTGGCGTTAGTTACACTAAAGTAGCCTCAATGTCACTTTAAATACCATTATTCAATTGCCCTTCATTGGTAGATACCCCATCGTTGCCAGCGTCCATAGGCGGCGGTAACCGCTTACCATCAGCCGGACCGCAAAAGACAGGACGCAATTCACAGTAAGGTCTACGAGTGGGTAGGTATTCAAATCAAAATTCGAATTGAAACCAGACCACGATTGCCAGTGTAAAAAAGAACTGTAAACATGTCTTTTGCTAAAAAACTGATATATACAACTATAGACAACTATCACCTATAGACAACTTTGAGTGACGAATATCCTTGCGACGTTAGCTTGTGCTTTTTTAATCTAGAAGTTATTTGAAAGGTAAAAAATATCAACAGACGTTTGATATCAAAGAGTACACAGAGTACATACCTTTTTTATAGGTTGTTTTGGTCGATTACAACTTTCGGAAAGCAAAGAGGCTGACTAATGCAAACAATTTACTTTAATTTTTTTATACAAATAAAGCAACAAAAACTTGCAACGCATTAGGCGTTTACATGATTTCCTGGTATAAACAATGTTACGTAATTAAAACACGAGCCTGAAATGTGAATTATATATATAAAATAATCATAATAATATATCCTCACGCCTTCCCACTAGGGTCCCCGAAGGGGTAGGCAGAGGTGTATAGGTAATACTCATACACCCACTTTCCGCCAGAGATATATTTTAGGTGCAAACGTGACAGATCGCGATTCCATCGCCGTTACTCAAGCACGACTGTACATACGCCTTGGAACTTCATCTCAAACGTATGCAGGTGTCCTCCCGATTTTTTCCTTCACTGTAAAGCTCGTGGTGTGACTAATCACTACTTAAGTTCAGGAAAACTTCATTCTACAGTCACGATTTGAACTTGCAATCTTTGTGTTGCAGGCAACTACTCGAACCACTCGGCCACCACGGCTCGTCTTCTCGTAATTAGATAATACTATTGTTTATAATGCATTTAACGACGTTACTATAAGTCGTCTGAGGAAAAAGCTTCTTCGCAATAACCTCATTGGTTTCGGGAGTAGGAATAGAGTTAGTGACTCAATACGAGCAAAAATTGCTAGCCTACTGAAGCCGGATACAATTTTACCGATGCGTATCTTAAGGTCAGCGCATTGTCGCCACGGGTACTTCGGGTGACCTACATGCGGAAACAGGATTGCGAAATATTACCTCTTCAGGAGGTAGTTGGCAATGAACTGGCGTCAGTACTAGCAATTTATCTTCACACCTAGGAGAAGGGGTTGCGCCTAAACGCTGGCAAGACTACGGTTCTGGTGGAGTGTGTTGTAGCAAGTGAATGAATTTGTATATTTATGAAGCATGTTTACACGAGATGGAAAGTATGAAAAAGACAATGAAAGAAGGATAACTACCGGTACTAACATGAATGGGGCCATGTCAGCGTTGATGGGCCGTAAAAGTCTGAGCAAGGATGCTCGAGTAGCCTTCACAACACAATATTGGTGCCTGCGTTGGTTTGGTTTCGCTTTATTTTAGCTTTCCTTCACCACAAAGCTCGTGGTGTGACTAATCACTGTATTTAAGTTTAGAAAATCTTATTGATTGGTCTGGAACCTTGACATGCTTTATTTATTATTTTCTAAAGTAAATATGTCGTATGCGTTAATCTAGTTAATAATATAATGTATCTTTTGGAAATGTCACCTATTTCGTTAACCTCATGCTCCTGTGACCTTATTACATATTATCTATTCTGAGTAATAGATATTTTTTTATTAGGCGCTTGAACAGCCGCGGCGTGAATTTGCCATAAGAAGTTATTTTATTTAATCAAGGCGATCTGTACAACAGTTTTTAAATTTAATTAAAGTGTTTTTCATCTTTACTTGCATTATACGTAATTGAGATGCTTGATGATGATGATGCGAGATTTGAAGTGTAGTTTCAATAGTAGTCTGGAGATTTGCGAGATTCTGTAATAACGCGATTGACTTCTCTGTCATCGCCTCGGCGTTATTGTGACAGCAACTAAGAAAGCGTGATGGTGCTCAAGAATTTTCTCGAGAAATTTGAATAAAATAGACTAAATTTGTGATAATAATATTTATTTTGATTATGCTTTATGCCTAACAAACTTATATCTTTTTCTATAATGGTCACTCCAAAGCGACGTGGATAGAAAAAAATATTAAATTGTCTATTCGCCATCAAAATGGCGTCATCGAAGGAAACCTATTGTTTGTGTGGTCAGCCGTATAATGTCGGACAATTTATGATAGAATGTGACTGTTGTCGCGAGTGGTTTCATGGCAGGTAATGCGCAAAATATATAAATTTCAATGTGAAAACTACGTTGTGTGTTAAAAATTATACCGTGAATTTTGACAGTGCCTTTTCGCGCAGCCATCACTTTTCGGGCCGAATGTTTTATTCGGTTTTATCTGTTTTCCGGCTTGTTTTGCAATATTTAGTGTTATTATCCTCTCAAATGTTCCAAGTTAATTTCCAGTGATTTTAGAGCGCCTTCTGTTGTGTTATAATGTTTGTTTATAAGTTCGGTTGTCATGGGTCTTTAGTCCGCTTTTCGGTCGCACTTTCTTTGTGTTTATTTATAATATTTTCGCCAGACGACTGCCGCTTTATGTATATGTCCTGCCGATTAAATATTGAACATACTTTAATTTCTGTTATCAAAGTGCCGGTGGACACAAAGTGATCGATAATTTCAACATGAAAATATTTGTATTGATTATAAGTTCCATTGAGAATTATAAGTTTGCCCCTATAGGAGAGATATCCAACAGCTTTCCGCTTAAAAAAATATTTTCCTGAAGTTTACTGCTTCTCTACCTGTTGCATATAGACCTATGCAGCATTTGCATCAAAATACTTCCCTTTCAGTGGACCTTAGAAATAATTATAATTCACTAATCATAATATAATTATCTAAAGAGATTATCTGCAGGCAAAACAGTAAAACATTGACTGTATTTTACATTATGCATAAATCCTTAGAAACTATGATAGAAACCTAGATTGCAGCTGAGCTTAACAAATCAGTTATCATAATTTTCAATGCCTTATCTCTAATACTCTTGCATCTGACTCCATCCTTCCACACACTATCTTTATCCAAATTTATTGTCATAAATATATTTATCATCGTAAATATACCTATTCTACATCGGAGTAACTACAGACCTGGTAAACCGTAAAGAAATGTAATATTGTTATGTTACTTAAACTGTAATTACTTTTGCAAAGAAATGTTGTTGCGAGCCAGTCGCCATACACAATTGACTGTCAAACGTCCCGTATCAGTAGGTAATAGCCAACTGCCTTGTGTAGTACAAAGGGTACAATCTTGTGTATGCTATATGCGTAGATGTATTCTTATTGTGAACTTTGTTCCAGCTGTGTGGATGTTAAGATATACAATTCGGATGATATAGATAAGTATCACTGTCCAGAATGTGCACAGACATATGGACCTTCTATATGTGAGTATTTTTTTATATGGCTAACAAGCATTTATTTATTAAATAATTATCATTGCATGCAAAGCCAATAATACCAATTATGATAATATATCCTCTCACGCCTTCCCACAAGGGTCCCTGAAGGGATTAAAAATTACCAATTTAATTAAAAACATCAATTAAACAATATTATACACAGTTCAGTTTATAGTAAGTGGTTACCATCATTTAATGCTTGGAACACCAAGAGTATCAGGTCCTGCAAAAACTTTATAAGACCATTGCTTCTTCAGGTCTTATTTTTACTTTGGTAAATATTGTTTGCCCGTTTCTTGTGGGATTACATGCATATTTTTTGCGCACTGTTAATTCCTAAAAATTACATGATTCGCTTTTAAATGCTGCAAGTCAAGGTTGACCAAGACCTTTGATAATGACATGGTCATTATTTGATCATTATCCTAATAAAATGAAGATATTTCAATGTATTCAACCACTAATATTGTACCTGTAATAGCTACATACATTGCACAATAAGAAGTGTGCCAAATTGCACCCTATTCCATTCAGTAGTTTAAGCCTGAACAACCAAAAGAAATCCTCACAAGCTTTCGCATTTTTAGTATAAGTAGGATCATTCTTCCCTCTCTATTTGTCTCTCTCGATCTATTTGTCATAGCTCTAACAAAGGTATATTCGAAGTAATCAAATGTATAGGTCTGATGAAAGACGTAAATGCGAATGAAGTACTGGCAGTAAGAGATACGTGTGCCAACAGTAAAAGTGCCGACGAACAAGCACCGCGCGGACCGCTACGAGGTGGGGGCGGAGGCCCGCGCGTCGCAGGTGGGGTCGCCGGCCTGGGTGCGCGCCCTGGCCGCGCGGCCCGCCCGCCCCGCGCCCGCCGCCCTCATGCGCCTCCGCCCCTCACAGTTCACGGAGGACTTCGTCAGGGACAATGGTAACCTTCAATAGTCACATAGCAATAGTAGTTAATTCTAGACATAAAAAAATATCTGTTTATATCGATTATCTACCTAATACCAAAGAATTGATTACTTCAAGCAGTCCCGTCCCGTTGATTGAATTTGCTACAGACCCTGCTAACTTAATCCGGCACTGACTAAAATGTTGGCAGCTCTGCGAACATATTAGTATAGTGTCGGATGGTAAGCAATATTAGTTGTTTCAATATTATACTCTGAAGCTGTGCATTCCACAATCGGTGGGATAGCACAGAATAAGTAGTCTTCATATCTTCACGCCTTCCCCACAAGGGTCTCTCGAAGGGGTAGGCACAAGTGTGTCCAACACATCCACTTTTCGCCGGCGATATATTCTGCTACCAACGTGACAAATTACGGTCCATCGCCGTTACTTAAGCACTACTACTGATAAAACTATGGATTTCTACTCAAACGTATGCACGTCTTCTCTCGATGTTTTCCTTCACCGTAAAGTTGGTGGTGTGACAAATCACCGTACTTAAGTTTAAGATTACTCATTGGTACTTGTTAGTATGTAGTCGTTTCTAGATATTGTATCAATGGCCTTGTTTCAGGCTTCACAAAACCAATTATATTCCACACGACAGAAGGTCTCGACATGAAGATACCTAACCCAGGGACATTTACTGTGAGATCTGTTCTCAGATTTTGTGGTGCTCAACTTGAAGTAAGTTACCTTTGGCTTAAGAAATAGCTTTTGTAAGTAATATACATATTTATCGAAGAGTAGTTTAATCTAACAATATTGTAAACACTTGGATTTGTGTAATTGTGTATCGTAAAAGAGAGGGTGGCTATTCATATATATTTTGGTCCTTCGAGCCTTATCTTATCTTATGTATGACATTTTCTCCCCTGAGAAATATCATGTCTATCAAATGTCATTAGCATTTTATACTTATTGGACATGTACTACTCTAATGAAACACTATGTTTGCTCTGTTGAAAAGAATAACCATGGAGTTTTTTGCCAGTTCTTCTCCATGGATACGACCAACCCGAACCGTGCACCTTTTTCGACGTTTCATAAGTGCACACCTAGGCCTATGTGAAATAAAATTTGTTGATTTAGATTTTGTTCCAAAGTTTGTATTCACTATCCACACATTGAAAATCACTACATAAGTGTTATTTTTTTCAGGTAGAAGTGATAGACGTGCGTAAACAGTCGACCCTACGCATGCCCCTCGGCGAATTCGTGGACTACTTTGAAACGCCCCCGGAGCAGCGGGACGACAAAGTGCTCAATGTACTCAGCTTGGAGTTCACGGATACCAAGTTAGTTTATTGCTACTATGTACTAGGTAGGGAGAGTAGAGTGGCGCTCTGTTTACCTGTTTCGTTTTTCCAGCATGTGCCGATTGGTGGACCCCCCGGGCGCGTTGCGGCGGCTGGACTGGAGCGTGCGCTGCGTGCCGGGGGGCGGGGGGCCAGGTGGTGGGGGGCCGGGGGGTGGGGGGCCCGCGCTGTCCCCCGCCGTGCAGCGCTACTGCCTCATGTCGCCGCAGGGCGCCTACACGGACTTCCATATTGACTTCGGCGGCACCACCGTCTGGTATCACGTGCTGCACGGCCGGAAGGTATATTTTTCTACGAATTACGCTCGGTTGAGGAGTATGAGAGATACAAGATTCTTTTTAAGTTTCATCATTAGAATACTTTATGAAAATAAAATAATAACATACATAGGTCTTTGAATTTATTTATAAACAAATTTTGTTTTTGATATTGAGAACTTGCTGGTTAAACAAAGTCCATTGGGTTTAGAACCTGGATGCTTTAACCACTATGGCACCAGGGTACAATTAAGGAACAAGACTACCTTTTCAGATATTCTACTTGATACCACCGACGGCTACGAATCTAGCGTTGTACCAGCAATGGAGCGCGTCGAACAATCAAAATGAGCGCTTCTTCGGCGATATGGTGAGTGGACAATACTTAACATTTATAAGATATCTTTGGCTCGCGGTATCACCCGCGTAAAATGTATTTTAAGCTGTAGATTAAAGAACTTGAATGTTATCAAATTCTGTTCAGTAGTTCTTACGTGACAGAGGAACAAACACCCTCACCAATATAGTATTTATAATTGTATAAAGACGGTAAATAGGTTCAATGTGTCCTTTATTTGACTAAAATATTTTGGATTTTCAAGATTTTTCCCTTGACCCTTAAGTCTTTTTCGCACCATTAGCAGTGTTTATAGCTAGTACCCACACCCACTCTCCGCCAGAGATATATTTTAGGTGCCAACGTGACAGATGGCGAGTCCGTCGCCGTTACTCAAGCACGACTATACATACGCCTTTCAATTACTTCTCAGATCTAAGCAGGTTTCCTCTCGATGTTTTCCTTCACCGTAAAGCTCGTGGTGTTACTAATCACTGTACTTAAGTTTTAGAAAAACTCATTGGTACAGTCGGGATTCGAACGTGTGATCTTTGTGTCGCAGGCAACTACTCGAACCACTCGGCCACCATGGCTTTTTATGCTGAATTTCATGATGAAGTCGAGGCGTGAAAACGTAACAGCAAACATACCTCCATCCGCATCTATTTATTAGTAAGTGTATGGTCAGGGTGAATGGTGTGTTCCGTAGGTGGAATGGTACGGCACGGCCGAAGTGTCCGCCGGCCAGACGCTGTTCATCCCCTCGGGCTGGATCCACGCCGTGCTCACCCCCACTGACTCCCTGGTCTTCGGGGGGAATCTCCTACACTCCTACGCTATAGAGATGCAGTTGCAGTAAGTTTAAAAATGTTGCGCTGACCTATAATTTACTTACATACTAAATCAATTGTTAGTCAAATGTCTGTACTAAATGAGTTTGTATGTATACTAGTTGGTAAGCTTTATTAAAAAAAAAATTTTTGTTCCGCCATTTTGGTGGGAGCGATGTGAAATCGATCAGAAACTTAATATCGGTATCGTCTGGTGTACGGCGAATGTATGCCGGCGAGTATGTATGAAGAGATTGATGAATGTGGATGAAGTGAAAGAGGTATGTAAGTCTAGAGAGAACTGGTGTTGTTCTCTCTCTGCCTATCCCATGAAGGATTATATGTGCGTATTTATGTAAGAAATACCTCTGCCTACACCGTTGATCAGATCAACGGTGTAGGGAATCAACAGGGAGAGTCTAAACATAATGATGTACTTAAATACTTTGTTCTGTATGCAATATTATACCTAATAGTTACCAATTTCGTGTAGGATCTATGAGATAGAGCGTCGCGTGGAGACCCCCACGATGTTCCGCTACCCGCTGTTCGAGGCCATGCACTGGTACGCTGGCGCGCACCTGCTCACCATGCTGCGCCGCCACAACGAGGAGACGCAGGTCACTATACCACCATACACCATGCACCTGCTCACTATGCTGCGCCGCCACAACGAGGAGACGCAGGTCACTATACCACCATACACCATGCACCTGCTTTATGCTGCGCCGCCAACGAGGAGACGCGGGTCACTATACACCATACACCATGCACCTGCTCACTTTATGCTGCGCCGCCACAACGAGGGAGACGCAGGTCACTATACCACCATACACCATGCACCTGCTCACTATGCTGCGCCGCCACAACGAGGAGACGCAGGTCACTATACCACCATACACCATACACCATGCACCTGCTCACCATGCTGCGCCGCCACAACGAGGAGACGCAGGTCACTATACCACCATACACCATGCACCTGCTCACCATGCTGCGCCGCCACAACGAGGAGACGCAGGTCACTATACCACCATACACCATGCACCTGCTCACCATGCTGCGCCGCCACAACGAGGAGACGCAGGTCACTATACCACCATACACCATGCACCTGCTCACTATGCTGCGCCGCCACAACGAGGAGACGCAGGTCACTATACCACCATACACCATGCACCTGCTCACTATGCTGCGCCGCCACAACGAGGAGACGCAGGTCACTATACCACCATACACCATGCACCTGCTCACCATGCTGCGCCGCCACAACGAGGAGACGCAGGTCACTATACCACCATACACCATGCACCTGCTCACTATGCTGCGCCGCCACAACGAGGAGACGCAGGTCACTATACCACCATACACCATGCACCTGCTCACCATGCTGCGCCGCCACAACGAGGAGACGCAGGTCACTGCTCTACGCCATTACTTATATCGCTATGCTGCGCCGCCACCAACGAGGAACGCAGGTCCGCTATCTTTCACCAGCCACCATGCACTGCTCACTATGCTGCGCCATACAACGAGGAGACGCAGGTCGCTATACCACCATACACCATGCACCTGCTCACTTTAATATGCTGCGCCGCCACCAACGGACGCGGGTCACTGTCACCATACCATTACCTGCTCACTATGCTGCGCCGCCACAACGAGGAGACGCAGGTCACTATACCACCATACACCATGCACCTGCTCATTATGCTGCGCCGCCACAACGAGGAGACGCAGGTCACTATACCACCATACACCATACACCTGCTCATTATGCTGCGCCGCCACAACGAGGAGACGCAGGTCACTATACCACCATACACCATACACCATGCACCTGCTCACTATGCTGCGCCGCCACAACGAGGAGACGCAGGTCACTATACCACCATACACCATACACCATGCACCTGCTCACCATGCTGCGCCGCCACAACGAGGAGACGCAGGTCACTATACCACCATACACCATGCACCTGCTCACCATGCTGCGCCGCCACAACGAGGAGACGCAGGTCACTATACCACCATACACCATGCACCTGCTCACCATGCTGCGCCGCCACAACGAGGAGACGCAGGTCACTATACCACCATACACCATGCACCTGCTCACCATGCTGCGCCGCCACAACGAGGAGACGCAGGTCACTATACTACTAGGCTGCACATTGTTAGAAGGAACTCTATCTCAACCCCTCGTTTTCACTACCAGGTAGGCTTATGCTGGCCTGTGGTACGTCACCCAAGCTGCAGGGTTTAAGATTTTTTATAAAGTAACCCTAAACGTAGATATATTCCACACATATAACTTTATCATTACAGCAGATTTTTATGCCAAAATTTATGGAATTGTTGTAGTTCTTTTATAATTATTTGATTCCAGTAATTCCAGTAATTCCAGTATTTATTTGTCTGTCTTATTTTCTGAGACCCCCGTACACAAACTAATCATATGTATCGTTTATTCGTATAAATCAATAGTCGAGACGTATACAAATCAAAGTTGCACATGCATATAGAACGGAAGCCGGCGACTGAGAGGGTTTTAATGAGTAGGGATGTCACACAAGCCCTTCCCCGAGCGTGGGACGTGTGTGTATGTGTGCAGTGGCGGATTTATAGATTTGCCGCCTCTAAATTTTGATATCTTAGTCCACAGTCATATCAATTTTCTATCAATAAAATTCCAACTTTATAATTTGTGCTCCATCATCCTCGTTACATCAACTTTTCCCATATAGTTATATCTACTGATCTGATGTAAACATTTAATTTAAATAATTCGTGTAATAATTTTCGAAATTCGTATTATGTGTGTGTATAATAATTTTTTTTTAAATTTGTAAACCGAAATAATAAATTTATGAACTAAATTTGCCGCCCCTTAAAATTTGCCGCCCTAGGCTCCAGCCTACTCAGCCTGCTGGTAAATCCGCCACTGTATGTGTGTGTGTGTGTGTGCGTGTGGGCAGGACGAGGAGTTCACGCTGCGCGAGGGCGGCGCGGCGCAGCGGCCGGCAGCGCTGGCGCCGCTGCTGCTGCGCGGGCTGCGGCTGCTGGCCGCCGCGCTCAAGGACTGGCACTCGCTCAAGACTGTAACTATACCGCACTATACTAGCTGTGGCCCGCGCTTACACCCGCGTCAAAATAGATTTCATTACTATAATTTTATCTTTATTATTATTATAATTTTTTTTTATACAACAAGAGTGGCAAACGAGCATACGGCCCACCTGATGGGAAACGGTTACCGTAGCCTATTTACGCTCACGATACCAAAGTATCATTTGCGCGTTGCCACTCTGTGGTCGGAGAGTTATAGTGTGTTGGCAGCATAAGGTTTAATCCCTCTGCTTCCAACACAATGTAACAATCCTCCCCCCTCCCCAAGGAGCTCATTACTGGAAACCTTATTCACCGCGTAGGAACACAACACAATAAATTGTGTTATTTGGCTACAGACTTCTATAAGGTGGAGGTCCTGCCTCAGTCGGGCAGCTCCAACTTCGAACGGGGAACCCGTTATGCCCTAACTCTCTTCTAGAACTAGCTGTGCCGTATATATTCATTTGTATGTAGTAAGAAGCGGTAATTTCAACATTACAAACAGACATTCCATAATTTTATTTATACATAGATAGAGAGTTTTTTTTCGGAACAAAAGATATCTTATGTATGCTAATAAACTATCTGTTAAATTTCATTTAATTCGGTTCAGCTGTTGGCGTAATAAATGAAACATGCCTTAAATAATGATTTAAGACGTGCGGAGAAACGTCCGTACTCACATACATTCGCATTTATCCTATTAGTAGGATCTTGACGCCTTCCTACAAGGATCCCAAGGATAGCTAGAGGTATGTAGGCTCTACCCACGCGCCCCATTCCCGCCAGAGATATATTTTGGGTGAAGGAATCTGGCACGTTCCTTCGAATTAAATCATTATTTAAGTTCAGAAAAGGGATACGAACTTGCAAACTTTGTGTGGCAGGCGACTGCCCCATCTACTCGGCCGTCGCGGCTCTTTATATAGTTGATGTGTGTGTGTTGCAGACGGACACGTCCAAGCGTGACAATGTACCGAAGTGTCTCAACTCTGGCCAGCTGGTGAGGGAACTGTGCAAAGAGCTGAGGACACTTGAGAAAAGGTCGTCTAGTGCAGCTAGTAAGGATAAGGTACGATTGCTTTGCCTACGGGGTAGGCAAAGAGAGAAGAGCACCTTTTTTTATACCACATGGTTGTCAAACAAGCATGCGACCCGCCTGATGGTAAGCGGTTACCGCTGCCTATGGACGCTTGCAACACCAGGGGTATCATTCGCGCGTTGTCGACCCTGCAGGAATCTTTTCACACCCTTCTTGAAGAACTCCATGCTGTATTCTCCAGGGAAAACCTCAAAACCTGTCTTTAGACAGACCCATCCGAATTTATCAGCCTTTTCTCGTATGTCATCTTTCAGTGTCTGACCTACTTGATCTAGGTAGTGTGGTCTTCCCCTGCCTCTTCCACACACTTTCGCCATCTGTTTTGTCAATCTTTCTATTCTCAATACCCACTTCTATATGACTATATGTCCCAACCAATGTAACATACGTTTCTTCATCTTTTTACAATCACCAGTTGCTTTGCGAATCTATTGTCTACAATATTTATGTCGGATATTCGAAGGAACGCATCCATATTCTGTTCAAACTACTTCCATGTTTCCTCTTTGTTCTTACATATGAATCTGCAAAGTATTTTGTGTTCTGTGTACGTTAGTCTCAATACAGCGTTCAACTAAGCACATAAATACTGTGTCAGCCAATTATCAACCCTATCCCGTTCCCATCAGGAACACTGACATACTTAGGATGAACAATTAACAACGTTAGATTAACTGTCATAGCTTGCCACCAGAACAGGTTTACTAGTCTTTAGGTATCAATGATTTGTCCTAGGACTTCAAAGTGAAAACTACAAGTCCATCAAAGTCGCACAAGAAGCAAGCCAGCTCAGCGAAGAAATCCATCAAGCTGACTCTTCCCAAGCCCATCATGCACATGGCACACAACGGGGACGTGGCTGATGACAAGCTGTACGGGGACAAGTACTTCGCGGAGAATAAAGAGGTCAATCATAAATCATACATTAATTAGGCGTGGTGGCCGCTAACAGCGGAACACTAAGATTGCTGCCGTTGCTATCAAGGAGTTTTTCTCAACTTATTTTTTTTTTTACAAGAGTAAATAAGCATACATCCCCCCTGAAAGAAAACGGTTACCGCAGCCAATTTACGCTTACAATACCGAAGTTTCACTTACGCGTTGCCACTCTGTGTTCAGAGAGTTATACTGTGTTGGCAGTTTAATTGGACTTATCCCTCTGCTGCTAACACTATAAAACAATCCTGATGGTTTGTGATTGTTCATCCTGCGACCTTTACGGTGAAGGAAAACATCGAGAGGAAGCCTGCATACATTTGAGAGAAAAGCAAAGACATATGTAGGGTAGTGATTGCGAAACGGTGATGGACTCGCTATCTGTCACGTTGGCACGTAAATATATCTCCGGCGAAAAACGGATGTGTACATATACTCCTCTGCCTACCCCTTCGGGGACCCCTTGTGGCGTTAAGATATAGGGACCCTCACACTAAGCAATGTTTGGTCTCGTATTTACAACAACGTGACAATGCGAATTAACAGGTACATTACCAAGAGAGGTATCCTGAAGCGAAGTACGCCAACGGGCTGCCAGAAGTGAAGTATGTGGTTGAAGGGAAGGAGATGGTGTTGCCAGAAAAGTACGCGTACCAAGGGTTCGAGGAAGTGCCTGCTTACCCGGACACCAACGGTTTTGTTGACCGCGAGAAGAAGGAAACCGTATTGAAAATAAAAATGAGGTACCTACTATATTTGTAATAATTTTTACAAGGGGTATCATTATTATTTACTGACCTCCGGGTCGATTTGGTGGGTGTGCTTTTCGGAAGCATATACATACATATCGGACGCTCAAGGACGGAACGTCAAGAGTACTCGAAACCAACGAGCATGTATGAAGATACTGATGAATGTGGATGAAGCGAAAGAGTTACGTAAGTCTAGAGAGAACTGGCGCTCTATACTATCTGCTTACCCCGTTGGACTCGGCGTGATGATATGATACATTTTACATACACGTCATCATATGGACTCCTTCACGCGTGCGGATGCGGAAGTAGAACAGACTTAGTAATTTTTTTTTATACAACAAGAGTGGAAAACAAGCATACGGCCCACCCGATGGAAAACGGTTACCGCAGCCTATTTACGCTTACAGTACCGAAGTATCACTTGCGCGTTTCCACTCAGTGTTCGGAGAGTTATACTGTGTTGGCAGCATAATGGGACTAATCCTTCTGCTGTAGTTGTCTCTATACTAAAAGAAAGTTGAACCATAGTCTTCCTTGCCCCGCCTGGATCAGTCAGATCAGCGTAGGTGCCTGGTTCCTGCGTGTATCATTCCTGGGTCACGCCTTAGTAACACCTGGATCATGCGTGGCTTATGGCTGGGTCCCCCCCGGACCACGCGTGGTATACGGTCCCTCCTCGCGCAGGTCCCCTCCCCCGTACGCGGCGGGCGAGCACTCCATCCTCAAGTCGCAGCTGGTGCGGCCGGCGCTCAAGCCGCTGCACCACTGGACCATCTCCAAGAAGGACATTGGAGACTACCAGGAGCAGACGCTGTTCATCAACGACAACCTTCACACCAACGTGCGGATAGAGGGGCACGACCTCAATTATGGCCCGGGTGAGTTTGTTGTGCACTGGTGTGTTGGTTGGCAGGTTATGAAATATCTTCACACCTTCCCACAAGGGTCCCCGAAGGGGTAGGCAGAGTTGTATAGGTACTACCCACACACCCACTTTCCGCCAGAGATATATATATTCAGTCTCTTCTTTCTCTTCGTTTTGTCTCTATCTTCTTTGATAATGTAAGTTGGAACCCTGTATGCAGTAAAAAAATATGGTTTTTTTAGACGCATTTCTGCTCGGTATTAAGTCGTTATTTGGCCACTCCAAGGCTATTGGGGTAGGTAGAGAGAATATATAATATTTTAAAAAATACAATTTAATACAATATTATTGAATTAACGGCCCTGTTAATGAAATAAATGAATATAGGACACTGCCTCTCAAAGCCACCCCCACTCAGTATTTTTTTTTAAATATATATTTCACACCTCACAAAGGTGAGGTAGACACCCCGATGAGGTAGGCAGAGGAGTACTGTACCCATACACCCACTTTCTTCCAGAGATATATTTTAGGTGCCAACGTGACATTGTTTTTATGACACTATTTTATTATCATCATCATCATCATCATATTATCATCACGCCAAGTCCCTAACGATATGAGGGCCAAATCTGAAATTGAGATTGTTACCCCTCAGGCATGTACTCCGCAGAGGACATCCAGCAAGACTATCAGTATTCGGAGACGGCCAAGCCTGGCTCGTACCAGCCCGAGTACTCGTACCAGCAGCCCGAGATGGCCTACGTGGAGAACTACCAGCGGTATGAAGAACTGCCGGCGAATGTTCAGGTATCTACTCATCTTATATAATAATATATCTTAATAGATAGTACAGTGATTAGTCACACCACGAGCTTTACGGTGAAGGAAAACATCGAGAGGAAACCTGCATACGTCTGAGAAGTAATTCAAAGGCGTATGTATAGTACGGCGATGGACTGGCCATCTGTCACGTTGGCACCTAATATACCTCTGGCGGAAAGTGGGTGCGTGGGTATTACCTATACACCTCTGCCTACCCCTTCGGGGACCCTTGTGGGAAGGCGTGAGGATATATTATTATTATATAAATTACGTGTCACGTTGTTCGTTCGCGACGTGCTCCTAAATTACTTAACCAATTCTACTTAATTGAATTTGCACATCGTATGCAGTTTGATCTAACCTAAAAGATAGGATAGCTTACATCACATTTGGACTCGATAGTTGGGGCTGCTATTGTGTTTCAGGAAGCTTAACTTTTTCACTCGGGCGAAGCTGGGCGGGACCGCTAGTATATGTATAATATATGTAAACTACGTGTCACGTTGTTTGTCTGCGATGGGCTCCTAAACTACTTAACCGATTTCAATCAAATTTGCACACCTTGTGCAGTTTGATGCAACTTAAAAGATAGGATAGCTTACATCACAATTGGAATCGATAGTTGGGGCTGCTATTGTTTCAGGAAGCTTAACATTTTCACCCGGGCGAAGCTGGGCGGGACAGCTAGTACTCCAATATAGTTACCCTCCCCCCCCCAAATCTAAGCTAATGAATAAAGTTGTGAGTGGTTCGGGTAGTTGCCGTTTCTCAAGCACACACAATAATTATATATCCTCCTTCCCACAAAGATCCCCGAAGACGTAGGCCGGCATACACTTTTAGCCAGAGATATATTTTAGGTGTTAACGGAACTGATGGCAAGTCCTTCCATTTCATTCACCGCCCGCCATTCCCGCCATTCCTCAGCACGACTATTTGAATTTCTTCTCAAACGTATGCAAGTTCTCTTTGGATGTTTTCCTTCATCGTTAAATCTCGTTGTGTGACTAATCTCTGTACTTAAGATCAGAAAATCTCATTGGTACAGTCGGGATTCGAATTGAAATGTTTGTGTTGCAGGCAACTACTCGAAACACTCGGCCAACACGACTTCTATCACCTGATACTGTCTATTTAATATGTGAAGCCACCTATGTATATATAAATATTTAATTGTCCATAACAGACGGTGACATACACTACAGTGCCGGTGCAAGAGCCAGTAAGCGGTGCCTACCACAACCAGCTGCCTACCTACGACGCGGCTATCGCACACCAGTATGGATCTACCACTGAATATGTGAGTTTGTTTAATATTCAGACAAATTGAGCCAATAAGGGACACAGGACTGTGGAAAGGCCACGAAATACATACATATCATAACGCTGATTCGCTCACAGGGTCGGCATGGAAGTTAATAAATTATAAATAATTATATAATATATCCTCACACCTTCCCACAAGCGTCCCCGAAGGAGTAGGCAGAGGTGTATAGGTAATACCCACACACCCACTTTCCGCCAGAGGTATATCAGGTGCCAACGTGACAGATGGCAGAAATAAATTAATATTCTTTTATTAATCGTTTCACTTCCAGCAATAATTCGGCGTTTCTTATCAAAATTACTAATACCGGTATAAGAATTCAGAGTGCTTTAAGAATATTACTATTAGTGTTGTACTGCGATTGGTAATCATTGGCGACCGACAATCAGCCGAAAAAAGTGACTTTCCGAAAAAAACTGACCGACTGACTTTTGATCGACTTTGGCATTGATTTTCGCTTTCGGTTCAGTTGGAAGGCGCCACTCCTATGCTCGGAGTGCGGAGAGTGTGAGTGTGAGTGTGCCGTGTGCAGGTGGTGGAGGAGCAGAAGGTGAGCGTGCGGCGCTCGGAGCGGCCAGTGCGGCGCCGCGTGTCCACCACCTACGACTACGAGGACTGCGACCTCTACATCGACGACGCGCCCGCGCCGAGACGCCGCAAGCCCAAGCCGCGCCCAGCCGCTGGCCAATGTACACACTACATACATACATACATACATACATATCATCACGCCAAGTCCCTAACGGGGTAGGCAGAGAGTATAGAGCGCCAGTTCTCTCTAGACTTACATACCTCTTTCGCTTCTTCCACATTCATCAGTCTCTTCATACATGCTCGTCGGTTTCGAGTACTCTTAACGTTCCCGTCCTTCAGAGTCCGATCTATTTGATCCAGGTAGTTGGAACGTCTGCCTCTTCTTGCACACACTTTTGCTTTGTATATCTGTTTCGTACACACTATACTATACTCATAAACTACATATTTTATTTCACATAGACCCAGGTGGGCACTAATTAAACATCGAAAATGGTGCACGGTTCGGGTTGGTCGTTTCTATGGAGAAGAATCGGCACGAAACTCCATGGTTACTCTTTTCCAGTACTATACCCACTAAACTAAAATAAACGTCCGACATTAACTCCATCGCCTATTTACCCAATAAGTCTATCCTTTGCCCACTGCCCCCATTACAAACTATCCCGTTTATCACTATTGATTACACATTAATCACTACTTCATAACTGCCTTATTAAACAATAAACCGTTAATCAAGTCCTCATTAACATACGTACATACATACCTACATATCACGCCGTCCCTAACGGGGTAGGTAGAGAGTAAAGTTCTCTTTAGACTTACTAACATCTAACCAATGTAACCCACTAAGTCATCACTTACTTCAATATTTACTTACTTACTTACTTAGCCAGAAAATGAGCGATTCAGTTAAATGAGTTGGCCCTTTGCAGCTAGCGGCAGCAGCTTCCGTCAGCCGCCGCGGCCGGCCAACGGCATCGAGTCGCTCATTCAGGCCTCCGTGCTGGCCGACGAAACTGCGCCTGCGCACGCCACGTGAGCATATATACCGCTAACACTAACTCGCTCGGGTGTTATTAAAGGAAGCTTAATTTTTGGGTAAAAAACAATCGCGTTTCGCCTGTTACAGTGAGGACGCGGCGGTGGCGGGCATGCTCAGTATCAGCGAGCGGTTCACGCCGGCGCGGCCCTTCGGCCTGCCACAAGCCGCCGCGCCCGACCCGCCGCCCAGGTACACACACACACACACGCGAGCGCGCGCACACATACACACCCACGCACGCACACACGCACGCACGAATACACGAACACAAACGCACCCTCCAACGCAAACTCCAAACACACAAGCACAGAAACGATAAGCATTCAGTAATATGCACATCACGCACATACACATGATTTTTAAACAGGAAATGCATCTAAATGTTTCTACCCACATGCACTCACACGCACACAGACACGCACACACACACGCACGCACACACGCACACACATACGCACACACATACGCACAAACACACGCACACACGCACGCACGCACACACACACGCACACTCATGCACACACATACACACAGACGCACATAGACGCACAATCACTTACTTACACGCACGCAAATATTAATAAACGCACACTGATTCGCGAAACACACAAGCATGGACTCATACACATGCTTTTTGTCCAGGATATGCATCTGAATAAAACATTGATATTTGTTGGCAGCACCCCAAGTGGGAGTAAGCGAGCTCGGAAGACGGCACCTGTCAGCAGTGCTGACGAGGATTTGGCGGACGAGGAGGATGTTATCAAAGAAGTGCACAGAGACGAGGAGTATGGTGAGCAAGTCACTGCCTTGTTACCACTCACTTGGGGTGAAAACAAAGATCCTTTAGGTTGCAAGATCGACTTTGGTGGTATATATCCCTGTACATAAGTAATTAATCTAATAGACCTATGTTGAAAATAGAAATCATCAGAAAACCTGCATATATTTGAGAAGAAATCCAAGGCATATGCATAGTGCTCGAGAAATGGGGGTGGAATTGCCATTTGTCACGTTGGCACCTAAATATATTGCAGGCAAAAATATGGTGTTAGGTAGATATTAAAAGGCGTGGCGATTTACTATAATGTGTCCTCGCAGTGTATCCGTCGTTAGAGATGAGCTCCGACGATGACGAAGAGTGGACAAGCTCGCGCCGGCGGCGGAACCCCAGGAATCGAGTCGATCTCAAGGGTAAAAGCGAGAAGTGAGTAATAGTAATAGAGAAGTGAGTTATTAGTAGTCTTCGTAAAACTTCCTTAATAATATTACTCGTATAAATCTCGTTCGCTTGTTAGCACAATATTTGTTCTCAGCATACTATTAGACTATATAAGACTTATTAAGTATTCGTTGTAACAGAATAAGAGTTGTGTATAGATGAAAGCTTTTATAACGGACTAGATGAGCCCGCGGTTGGAGCTGCGTTATATTGCAGTTTTGGAAGATTTTTTGTGCAATTTAACATTTTTAGTTTACGTTAATCCATAATCTAATGTTCCAAAGTTCACCCGAACATCCTCACTTAGTTTTCGCATTAATGCCATTTTAAAATAAAAAATTCGCGGCAGACGGTGTAATAAAACTTGGAAATGAGACAAATTGTGTTCTCCTAGCATCTACTATGTTTATGGGCTACGCCACAAAGATGTCAATGACCCACTGAGGAGGCGAGATAAGCGGTGTATGCTTTACACATGTTATCGATAACAATGTTTTATAAGTGTGTTATTATAATTGTTGTTATTAATGTTATATCTTTACAAAGTCATAATATTTAAAGCTAATCAAATTATTTAATTATTAGCCGTTCGCATAAATACGAATTCTTCAAGTTTTGTTCGTAAATGAGGTGCTTTCTACATATTTGTGTAGCGATGACTCACGCGCTTCGGATTTTAACGACAGCTCACTAAAATCGCTCGTGTGTATCTCTGTGATAAAATGTATTTATATCATCGTCTGCCACGAGGTTTTGCCTAAACTATGGTGGGATTCAGCATGGTGGATGTTCATCTTTGTGGATGTTCAGCATGGTGGATGTTCATCGTGGTGGATGTTCATCGTGGTGGGTGTTCATCGTGGTGGGTGTTCATCGTGGTGGATCTTCATCATGGTGGATGTTCAGTATGGTGACTGTTCAGCATGGTGGATGTCTGTTAGTGCTCTTGTTGGTATTAAGGTGTGTGTGTGTGTGTGTGCAGGGACGAGTCGTGGTCCCCGCGCGCGCGCCTGGGGCGCCTGGTGCCCCGCGTGCGCGGCCCGGCGCGGCCCAACGTGCGGCGCGAGTGCGTGCGCGCCGCGCTGCACGCCGCCAGCGCCAAGCCGCCCCCCGCGCCCCACGCGCCCAACACCCCCCACAACCCCCACACGCCCCACACGCCCCACGCGCTCCCCGACGCGCAGGTACACGCCCCCTGCTCCACCACTACACCCATATATGAATACTATCACTCTATGTTAAGAAGTCTTGGATAATGTGGATGTAGCTAGAGAGGTATTTAACTCTAGAGAGAACCGACGCTCTACTCTCTCTGTCTACCACGTGAGAGACTCGGCCTGTGGATATGTATATATGTATTACATTACTATTGTAGTAGTAAAATGTGTCTGTACGTACTAAACAACTCTGTGTATCCCATCGAGAACCCTTGTGGAAAGGCACACCGTATAAGGTATTAATTCTCATAATAAAGTCTATTACTCGTCGGATGGACTCTTGATGCCAGGATTTAGTATTTGCACTATTATTTATATAGGTATTTTATATTCCAGCCAAACGCAAAGCGAGCAGTGTTGGCGACAAAGAGCAAGCGGCCACCGCCGCCTGTTCATAGCACACCAAATAATAAAAGTAAGCAGATCATTTAACACAAACAATTGCACTCATTCAACGGAAAAAAGGTTTTCATAGCAATAACAATGTGTGACAATTAGTCCTACACAGGCCCGCCGCTAGCTGTTTCGTCGCCCGCGTGCAATACCGATTATGCCGCCCTACGCCTACTTACTCTTGAGTTTTGTCAAAAAAAGGATAATCAATGTTTTCTCATGGTGGGGAAAAAACCATACAACCAAGATAAAACATTTATTTTAAGTTTTTTTTTTTTTTTTTGATGTTTCTGCTTCATAGCAATCTGTTTTTCAACAATAAGCCACTTATTTGAATGATTTCTCAGTGTATGTTTTCCCCAAGAGCCATACTTGTATGAAAATTCTTTTCACACGACTCTCTTGATGTCAAGTGGTAAATCTTTTATGTAGGCTCGGTATGTCAGTTCTCTTTAGCCGGATATGCTGAAGAGCACCTTCTCCACTCAGAGCTTGTGCCAGTTTGTTTAAATGGACGGTCAGTTTCTCCTGGTATTTCAGACTGTTTTGAGCTATTTCCTGCCGAACTGTATTTAGGCCGAGGTCGAGGTATATGTACCTATTACTTATACAATGAGGGATACCAAACATTGTTCTCAGAGCTTTGGTCTGGAATCTCTCCAGGATATCGATGTTACTATTGCTGGCCGTTCCCCACAGTTGAATTCCGTAAGTCCAGATTGGTTTTATGGTAGTTTTGTACAGTAGCATCTTGCTGTTAGGATTTAGTTTTGATTGTCGCCCCAGTAACCAGTTCAGTGTCCGCAGTTTTCCATCTAGTTGTTTGCGCTTTGTCCAAATATGTTTTTGCCATGTTAGTTTCTTGTCCAGGTGCATGCCCAAGTATTTTGCATTATTTTCTTGAGGGATAACTTTGCTGTTGAGAATTACCGGTGGACATGTTTCTCTTCTAAGTGTAAATGTTACATGTACCGATTTACTCTCATTGGCTTTTATTCTCCAACGCTTCAGCCACATCTCAACTTCTGTCAGGTGGATTTGCAACTGTGATGATGCCGTTTCTGGGTTGCGATGAGCCGACAGTAGCGCCGTATCATCAGCGTATGTCGCAGTCGTGGTGTAGTCAGTTGTTGGGATATCTGCTGTATAAATGAGGTATAGTATAGGGCCCAAGATACTGCCCTGAGGGACACCTGACTTTATTTCGTGTACTTCTGAGAGATCATCGCTGTACTTAACTTGGTAGCATCTCTTATATAAGTAGGATTTAAGTATTCGGAATAGACAATGCGGGAGATGCTTCTTTAGCTTAAACAGGAGGCCGTCATGCCATACCTTATCAAACGCTTGGCTGATATCCAGAAAGACTGCAGAGCAGTATAATTTGTTTTCAAGGCATCTGCTGATGGTGTCAACTATACGGTGTACCTGTTCAATTGTCCCGTGTTTTTCCCGGAATCCAAATTGGTGGTTTGGTAATACTGTACTTAGATGTTCTTTCATCCTGTTAAGCAGTATCCTCTCAAATAGTTTACCAATAACAGGTAGCAGGCTGATAGGTCTGTAAGAAGTAGCTTCGTGTGGGGGTTTACCGGGTTTTGCTACCATGACTACATGTGCGATTTTCCATTGCCCAGGGAAATGTTCAAGTTTTAAGCTGGCATTAAAGATGTTAACCAATTTCATTACACCTTTATAAGGCAGGTTTTTAAGTAATGTGGCATCAATAAGGTCATAGCCGGGTGCTTTACCTTCCTTGAGGTTCCTTATTTCTTTCACAACTTCTTTTGGGCTGGTACTTTTTAGTGGAAGACACATTTGATTCGCTGATTCGAGGTATTCTTTGATTTCCTTGGTATGTTCGGGACTGTTTTCAGGGAGTGGTTGGAAAACTGTTTTCAGGTGTTCCGCAAAGATTGTTGCCTTTTCTTTATCTGATCTAGCCCATCTTCCTTTTTCATCATTGATAGGTGATGAGTGGATTTTCGGGCGCTTCAGATTCTTGGTAGCCTTCCACAGCGAGTAGTTTGTGTCTCTCGTTGGATCTAGATTTGAGAGATAGTATTGAATATTATCATTTTCAAGGGTGCAGATAAGGGCTTTGAGTTCATTTGAGAAACTATTGAATGCAGTTTTATCACTTGGATATCCTGTAGTATGCCAGATTTTTCTTAAACGACGGCGCTCTCGTATTTTCTCCTTAATATCCTTTGGGTATTTGTTATGTTTCAGTGGTTGACCTTTTTTATCTGTTCTTTTTGGAGTTGCAGAATTGGCAGCTATGTGGATAGTCATATTAAGTTGTTCCAGTTGTCTTTCAAGTTCTTCTATTGTATTAATTTTGGTCTTTAGGTCTGTCTCTTTCGTTATTATATTTTTATAAATCGTCCAGTCTGTAGTGTTCAAGTTGTATATTCTTAGAGGTGGTGCTACCAGGTTAACTGTTGTAGTGACATTCAGTATAACTGGTGTGTGGTCAGAAGTGAGATCAATTCGTGGTTCTATGTTTAAGTAGTTACTATCTATGTTTTTGACAATAAAAAAGTCCAATAGGTCTGGGATTCTTTTTCTGTCAGTAGGCCAATAGGTAGGTTCTCGGCCGGAATGACATTCTAACTTCATCTCTTCTGTGGCTTTACAAAGTTGTCTTCCTCTAGTGTTGGTCAGTCTAGATCCCCAATTTAAATGTTTAGAATTCCAGTCACCAGCACATATGAATCTGTTACCTAGTGTAGAAAAATATTTTGCGAAGTCGTTGGCAGATATAGTGTGTTTTGGGGGACAATACACAGCAGAGAATACAGTTTCTAGTTTGTTGTCTACGAGTTTAATTGATGTTGCTTGTATTTTTTCTGTTCGGTATTCCTCTATAGGGTAGTGTTTAATGTTGCTTTTAATAATTACTGCTGTTCCTCCATGGCTGTTCCCAGTCGGGTGATTGGTTGTGTACACTGTATAATTACTAAAGTTTATGTGTGTCTTCGATGTGAATCTTGTTTCAGAGATTAGTGCTATATCAATCATCTCTGTTCTGAGGAAAGTTTCTAATTCTTGACGCCGTTCCGTCAAGCCGTTGGCGTTCCAAGTAACTACTTGGAGGTTTCGGGTCATTTTTGTACTAGGCTGCTGACTAGCTGGACCATTCGGTCCATCATCTTGTCCATAATTTTTTCCATCATTGTCAACATTGAATGTTGTAGTTTTTCAAACATTATGTCCATTAGACCAGTAAGGTCGGTCAAGTCGTTTTTTGTGTCTTGTTGAGTATATTTTCCTTTGGTTTTAGTTGCTTCTGAGTAGGTTTTAATTAAGTTTTGATTATCTGTGCGGTTTGATTTAGAGCTCGGGTGGAGATCCGGGTTTTTGATCTCTATATTGTTAGGCATTGGTTTTTCTTTTGACTTATAGTCTAATTTAAGAATTCTTTCTCTATACTGTTTGTACACTTTGCATCCTTTGTAGCTAGCGGGATGTTTTTCATCACAGTTCGCGCAAGTCGCCTCGGTGTCTGGTCTTTTAGTACATGTTGTTGTAGGGTGAGCGCTACCGCATTTAACACATCGAAAGGGCCTAAAACATTGGTTCTTGGAATGTCCAAATCTCTGACATCTCTTGCATTGAATGATTTCCTTTTTCTTATATGGGGCTTCAAAAGTAATCTTCATGTTATTCAAGTGTTTCACATCGAAAATGGCTTTGTTGTTTGGCTTTGGTTCTAAATCGACGTAAAACACAGGCAACGGTTCCTTGGTAACTCGATGTCTGATATTGACTATTTGTCTCACTTCATGCCCAATTTCATACAATTCGTTTGAAATTTCTGTGGTATTTTCTGAGGCATGGAGTCCGCGTAGTACTACTCTGTATGCTCTCTCGCTTTTAAGCTGGTAAGTATAGTGTGAGATATTATTGGAAATGAAGTTCTCCCGAATCGTTTTGTATGTCTGGATGTCTTTAGGTATAATTTTTATAACGTGTCCAGATCTAAGTGTGGTCATGATATAAAGATCGCTTTTTACAAATTTGTTTAGTACATCCTTAAGAGAATTTACATTAATTACGCCAGTAACAAAGATGGGTTCTGGCTTTGGTACATAAACTTTATCCGTATTTTCTGTTTTATCCGTAGGCTCCATATCAAGTAGTTCAAAACTATTGCGTGTAGGAATCGCAAAGTCTGGAGATGTTTTTTGTTTTTTATTCTCGTCGTTGAGAATTGGACTTGTTTCTTTCCTTTTCTTTCTCCTGGTGGGAACTTCATCCCTTTGCCATTCTTCTTGATCTGAGGTTATATTGTCACTGGCAAGTTGGGTCTCGGTCTGTGAATCAAGATTGCCTTTCTCCTTGTTTTGTTGGTTGGAGTTATTGTCAAGGTTTGTTGGCAGATACGATGTCGGGTAGTTTCTGTTCCGAGTAAACAAGCTTTCGTGCAATGTTTGTTGGATCATGCTGTTAGGGTTGGTCGGGTTTTTAGTGTTTGGTAGGGTTTGTTGATCATTTGTATTTAATTGGTTCATGTTATTCCCACGAGTAAGGCCGATATAACAGGTCGCTAGGAAGGTGACGCCTATTCTCCCTAGAAGGCTAATTAACCGCCGCCCGAGACCCGGCGTTGTTATTCATTTAGCACCACCCAGGGGGCACGTGTAGGGTAGTGGTTAGGTAGTTCCTACGGACGCGAATAACTCTACCCCCCCTTTTACCCCCTACTATTTTAAGTAACATATGTATTTTTATAAATTTTATCTTGCATTGCTCTTGCATTCTGATCGTCAGGATCAGAATGCAAGTGCGATCCGAAAGGTTTCTTTTTCGAAGGGTGGTCCCAATCCATCCCAAGGTGGGTTTAGACCAGGAAAAGGATGTATGGATCAAACCTTCTCGCTTCGCGGAATCGCGGAAAGGTTTTTGGATGTTAACCAGAAAGTTTTCCGCGCTTTAGTCGACTTAGAGAAGGCATTTGATAGAGTCGCACGAAAGGAACTCTGGGTCGTGTTGCCTGGATATAGAGTGAGCAGTTCCCTACTGCATGCCGTGAAATCACTCTATAGGGATAGCAAGGCGTGCGTTGGGGTTAACGGTGAGATGTCATCCTGGTTTGATGTGAAGACGGGGGGTCAAACAATGGTACATCATGTTTGCCTGCCTGATCATTATAAATCTAGATAACTTTCTGAAAGCCTTTAAAAACGAACGGATGTGGAGTGGAAATGGGAAACTTAGTTGTCAACTGCCTTGAACTTGCGTGATCAGAGGGCGAACTGCAGTCACTAGTTACCATAATGAAAGAAGAATGTGAAAAGAAGGGGCTGCGGCTAAACGCTGGCAAGACTAAGTTTCTGGTATTCGAAAGAGATTAACAAGTGACCGAGTGTGCAAATTCTAGAGCAAGTGAATGAATTTGTATATCTAGGAAGTATGTTCACACGAGATGGAAAGTAAAAGATATTGAAATAAGGATAACTGCCGGTGATAAGGTGATTGGGGCCATGTCGGCGTTGATGGGCAATAAAATTCTGAGCAAGAATTATCGAGTTGCTGTCCACCATGCGATATTGGTGCATACTTAATTGTATGTCAGCGAATCCTGGGTATGTCATAGGAAGCTTGAATGCAGTTGAGATGCGATCTCTTCAAAAAATGTGCGGAGTAACGATCTTAGATCGAATCCACAATTACGATATTCACAAATCAACTGGCGTGAATGAGGGTAACTCTTCTTGCCTTTACATTTGCGAAATTTTGAATGTTGAGATTTAATCGTGAAAATTAATCCTTAACAAAATTTAATAGACCTTCACCCGTGGAGCTGGTGATCGGAGAAACCAATTAAATCTTCTCATAATCCTCTTTGGGAGGTTTTGTAAAAGAGAAAAAATATTTTAATATGAGATACTTTGGGGTTACGGAAACTATATATTTTTAGAATCTGCATTAATTTTGATGTATAATTAATAAGCTTTTATTTAACATTTAACAGCCTAGTAATTCAAATAAGAGAAATTACCAATCATAATAGATTTTTTTACCTCATAAATCATAAATGTGTTTCCTCCGTAATTGCTTCGCCACCTTGTAATCTTTTGCGCTTAATTATGATTGTAAAAAATTAAAAAAATTACAAATTGCCTATTGGTCGCGCGCTACCTAGCCGGTGACAGGCTAGCCCGCTTCAGGCGCCAAGTTGGCATCCTATGCGCGCCTTCTGCGTAGGAGTCGACCGGTCAGGGGTACAATGACTTGAATTAGGTATGAGTCGCCCGCCCGATTTGCCGCCCCCTGGACGTGCCGCCCGCGTGCGGTGCACGCCTTGCACGCCCGCTCTAGGCGGCCCTGGTCCTACATAATAACTTCTGAAAAGATAAATATAAAACAAATAATATATCCTCACGCCTTCCCACAAGGGTAGGCAGAGGTGTATAGGTAATACCCACACACCCACTTTCCGCCAGAGGTATATTAGGTAAAGATAAATATAATATTATATTTAATGGCTTTTTGGATTATTAAAATTAGACCAGACAAAATAGCAATAAAATTCTAGATGCATAAAGATGGGGTCCTCGTCACAGCCAATATAGGGCCAAGGATCCGTTCCCTAGGACCCCCCAGCATCCGGTACCTTGGACCTTGACATCAATATTTATACTAGCTTTTGACGTGGAGTGGAGTTCGAAAAAGTAGTTTATGTATTTTCCCTGCTAGAATCGGTTCAGCTGCTATGTCGTGAAAGAGCACCTAATATACCTCTGGCGGAAAGTGGGTGTGTGGGTATTACCCATACACCTCTGCCTACCCCTTCGGGGACCCTTGTGGGAAGGCGTGAGGATATTTATTATAATATTATAAATGTGAATGTAAGTTTGTTTGTTACGCTTTCACGTACAAACTACTGAACCGATCATCATAGAACTTTGTACACATAGTCTTGGAGGTGTTAGAAGTAACATAGGATACTTTTTATTGAAAAAATAAATCATTTTTACGACAGAAAAAATGCCGTTTTAAAATGGTGATGGCTTATATCCAGGATTAAGACATGGAATACATTTGAATCCCGAAAGATTCAAAGCTCTAATATGATAAAGGCAAAAAAAATTATGTTGCTCTTTCCACGCGGGCGAAGCCGCGGGCATAAGCTATTATTTAATATATCCTACACTGTATTTTAGAAATGACATAAAAAAGCTAACAACGATACCTGACTTCCAGATATGAGACTGAAAAAGGGTATGAAAACGGCCAAACAGCGCCTCGGCAAGATCCTCAAAATACACAAAATGATATATTGAAACATTTATATTGACCTGCGCGTATGGGTATGTATGTATGTATATGTTGCAGTGTGCCTGAGAGACGGATGTACACATATATATTTAATAAGTACTTGTATGTATGGAGCACGGACCAAGTCGTGTTGAAACAAGTTTTATTTGTAATGTTTTGACTTTTATATTAAATCCAATTCTGCTCTCATTGCCTGACATAGTCTTTAATAATAATAGTTATTACATTAGTTGCATTAGAAAGATAAAAAAATAGAAAGAATAACGTTTCGCAAAATACACCCACCTCTCCCACATGGAGAGAGCATTGAACAGTGGAATTAATTTTTTTTTGCTGCCCCATCCATCCGGCTGGGTTCGAGTTGCTTTACATTACGTGCCCAATCTTGTTTATGTAGTCAGTGAGGGCAGAAATTGACATGTTTCACCATCTCTGTGGAGCATTTAGATTTATCCAAATATTTTTATAGTAATTAGCAATGATTCAAGGGTATGTGCGAGCAGTGCGTGTACAGGGCTCCTGAACAAACCATGTGGTGATACGTTGTCAATGGCTCTTATCACAAAAAAAAAAAAACAAATTGAACAATATTTTATTTTCTATTAAAATCTCGCGAGAATATCAACAATACGCTTTTATTAAAAATTAAATTCATTTATTTAAAAAAAATGCCTGCATAACAAAGTGATATTTTTTTCTAATTATTCTGATTAACTTTCTTTTAAAAAAATCTTTTATTAAAACTCTTTGTAAAACCACTTTTAAACAAGATTAATTTGTATGATCTGTATAAAAGTAAAATCGACATGTCCGACCAACTGTATTGTTTGTTCAGACACCCTGCATACGTGCTCGAATAGCTGGAAACAGGGCCGGGCGATCTGCACGGAAGATGGAGGTAGTTGGCAAAAGACAGCCTATAAGTATATACTCTTTCACATTTATACATATATGTATTTACTAGGTATATAGAGGATTACTGTCACCGCAATATATCATAAACCATTTCTATTTATATCATTTGTATTTTTAATAACGCCTTAGAAACCATAGATTTAATATATACTAAGCTATACCATTAACAGAATACGCTATGTAATTTGTTTTTATATAAAAAATTATCACGCCGAGTCCCTCACGGGGTAGGCAGAGTGGAGAGCGAGTTCTCTCTTAGGGGTCATTAATTAACTACGTGAAGGTGCTCTTAAAACCTCACTGTGCCCTTTTATCGCGGTGTTCTTACATGAACGTCTTCTTACGTTAAATAATTTTTAAATAAAAACAGTTCAATTGATCGATGTAAAACCAAATAAAATCTTAGCGAAGTTATGAGCTCTTAGAAATTTTAATTGTCAGACGACCGTCTTCTGTTTAGAGCTCCTGACTGCGAAGTTTGAGGTCGCGGGTTCGAATCCCGCTGAGGGCAGATATTTGTGTGATGAACACGAGTATTAGTACCTTAGTATAATAAATCCTCACGCCTTCCCACAAGGGTCCCCGAAGGGGTAGGCATATATCTGTATAAGTAAATATATCGTTGTCTAGTTACCATAACACACTGCTTAATTTGGGACGAGGTCAATTTAGGTGGAATTATCCCAGGTATAAAAGTTATAAATTGACAGAATCTGTCCTTACGTACCTAATTAATTTATGACCCCTAACATACCTTTCGCTTGTGTGTCTAAATTCAGGTCTCGTCTGCACTATGGGCGTGTGTATTTTCCGTCGCATTGCGAATCGAGTATGTATATATCTATGTTAGAAATATATATATAATGTGGTATTGATGTAAAACGTACAATGCAATGCTTTTGTACTGTATAAAATAGTTTTAAGGGATTTATGATATTTCGTTCGTATTTAAGTATATGTCAGGTCAATTTATTGTTATACTTCAGCACGTGACTTCACCTGCCGTTTGTCGTATTAGGCAAAGATAAGAGGACTTTTCTAGGGAGTATCTCCCCCTCCTTCTCCATAATTCGTCACAATCGTATGCTACAGGAGTTGGGTGATCGCTTCGGTAAGCGCTTACCAATAATTGGGTAAGCGTTAGCTTGATACGCTTCCGTCAGGTGATATTATCGCAAGTACGTCATGGGTTTGCTAACGATGATAAAGACTTGATAAGTCTCACAGCTCATTCGCTGTTCACGGTGTCTCAAAAATATTGAACAGTTGTCTTTTAAGAGTTGTAGAGTGTTGTGAATATATCCTCGTGACGATGTGGTAAAATAAATGGCTTCAAAGATAACCCAATGGGAAAGTTAATAGATGGCGCTCCGAAACATGGTTATATATTAGGTTATATTATGTATTTTTTTCAGAAACTATAAATAAATTAAAAAAACGTAGTTAGGTTCTACACTATAACTATCGGTTTATATATATTATTATAAATTTATCAACTTTTTTTTTTGTGCTTTTTATCCTGTGTCCTATCATATATTAGAACAACTGTCCTAGTTTCTGAGACATCCTGTATAGCGCTGATGTAAAAGATTAAATCGAGTGATACCAATGCCCTTCTCTGTTGAGATCGGTTGAAGAATACACAGACAGACAGAAAAACATGTATGTAACTATTATTAGAAAGCACCTGATTGTTTCTCTTGTAACATTGAGAGGTTTCAAATAATTTTTTTGGAATAGATCTGATATTTTTTATTCTAGTAAATTGACGATTGGTTCTATTATTTTAAGTCTTGGTCACTTCATGCTTTAATACATTGTAATACAATATTTTTTTTGACATAAAATTAAATTATAAAATTTATAATATTTAATAGTGATAATGAAAAAAAACGTCTATTTTGTCTACTTATAATAATATTTAACAGTGTTGTTAAAAAGACATGTTATTTTCAACCCTCCGACACTTGTATATAAATGATTTATTACAAAAATACGACGCTAAAATCACTTCATTTAGATTTAAACAATTTGTTACGTTTTAGTGATTACGATTTTGTAATAGGTTTGGTCAGAGTTTTGTTGTTCTTTGTTATTTCTCGGTTATTTGTGGTATTGATGACGTCATAGGACGTAAGGTTCAATTTTATATAAATTTGCATAGTATTCAATGACATTTTCAAACTTAGTGCTCGTCATCATAACACATACAGGGTGTTTGTGAGGAATCACAATTATAATTTACTTATATGTATGTCTATTTCACAATTTAATGTTAGATTGTCAATTTTGCAAAAGCTGCTATCAAGCTATCATATATTATTTTTATATTTTTCGTTTGGAGTCGATTTTCATGTAGTTTCTGTGCGATTTTGCAATTGAAACCCCCCGGGGGAGTAATATGGATTTATCCACGCTTGTCATGTAGACTGCACTTGTTAAAGAGTTATCATACATAAAGCACACATTAAGCCCTCATGGGGTAGGCAGAGATTGGAACCGTTGCATTATTATTAAACAATGCAACGATTTAATATAAATATGTAAAAAAAATGACTTTATAATCTACCCACTTTTCAATGAATACTGAATCACTTATTGAAGGCTGTAGTTGTAACATCCATTTTGAAATTCAGATTTATATATATTTGATATACAAAAGTGTATGTTTTTCCTAAGGATTTCATAAGGATAAGGATACCTAAAGATGTTACATTTATAGTTTGAACAGGCGACCATTGTAAAGCCGTTTCGCCGTTCTCACAGGCTATTCGTAGTGTTACCTCAGCCGTCATCTTTTCTTGTCTTTAAAAGGCTCATCAATAAACAGTTGTAGCATTCACGTTAATGCATTAATTTACACCTAATACCTACATTATGATAACTAGGCGACATACTCAGGCGCTCAAGAAGGTTAGACAGTTTCTTCTTACCGTTGCTAGTTTTAGCATATAGGCCTACATCACATCTCAGGGCATAGCCAGACATTAGTGCCAGTTCTCACTAAACACATATATTTTTCAATTTTCGATTTGCAATCATTCCAAATATTCACCTATGTTTTAACTGAGTTTGACTCCAAACTGTATTTAAGCAGGTACCTCGGTACCTAATTTTTACGTCTACGTGTTAAACTTTCGTATGTTTAAGTATGAATGTATGATTATTATGTATTAGTTAAATTAATAACTATAATGTAAATTGAATTATTGTGAATGTACATTATTTTGGAAGAATGAGTTTTTAGACGTACACACTCAACTGGTGTTTTATTTCATTATTTACACCTCCATCCAAATACTCTGAATAATGCGACTGTATATTATCAATTTCACAAGAATCTGTGTATATTTCCTAGGATTGACTAAACTGTTATCAGTTAGACAAGTGCTAGTAATTTTAAGTCCGCGTTTTAAGTCCGCGCGGAACTTTTTGGCCTTGGGTATGAGAGCGGTGGGACGGAGGGGCGGCGGCGCTTGCTGTCATTACTCAGCATGTTCGCACTACAATACTGGGATTACAATAACAAGATAAGTCCGTCGATAAATAGACAAGTTAAAAATATAATATTCAAAGCAAACACGTCCAGGAAACAATTTTGGTCCAAAGCAAGTTCATTTTCAGTTTGCATTCTAACTGCCAATTAGTTTTTCATTCTTAGGAAGTACATAGTATTATAAACCATGATTCGTTCTTACTAGTTATATTAGCGCGGACCACTTGTTAAAACTAGGTCATTCAGTTAACATCTTAACATTTTCTCCTTTTCTGTGAATACCAAACTGTCCGTAGTTGAAGTAATCTTCTATTTCTTGCAGAGTTCTGTCTTTGGTCTCTGGTAGAAGGTAATGTAAGACTATTAAAGTGATCACCATCAAAGCGCCCAGTAGGGAAAACGTGCCATAGATTTTTAGATACAGAATCAAATATGGTGTAGCTTTTAGTACTATCATGGTACACAGTCCCATAGAAACGCCAAATATAGCCGAGCCCAGGGCTCTATGCTCAAACGGGTATGTTTCTCCAGCTAAGCCCAAGGTCACTGGAACGCAGCCTATGTTGGCTGCTATGAAGTATGCCACCAGCATAGTAATGGGGATCCAGGGATGGTTGATCGTGATAATGTTGGCAGAAGTCAAATAAAGGTACGGGCACAGTGCTAACAGTACTACCAACGTTGAGATACCACTGGAGAACAGTAAGGTCCTTCTCTTTATGAGCTTCACGAGGACAGAGGACATCAACGAACTTATAATCATGATTATATCGATACATATTGTGTATTGGAAACTGTTGGAAGTCTCTCCAGTCATCTCGCCGATGATTTGCAAAGCGAATGCTGGGAATATATATCTTCCAGTTGACTCCAGCAGGATCGCACATGTTATATTTATAAAAAAAGGTTTGAGGAAGTTGATTTGAGTGAATTTCATCAAGAATCTCGTGACAGCATTGAAAAGTGAATGCTGCTTTGGAGATGCAGCTAGACGCTCCTTGTGTGCCTCAAGTAGTGCCTCAAGTTCCTGTTTAGCGAGCTCGTCTTTACCTCTCAGCCACTTGAATGACTTTTCACAGTCAGCAAACTTTTGCTTAGACGCCAACCAGGCGGGGCTCTCTGGCCACGTGGCAATGGACAATAGGGTCAAAATGTGCGGCACCAGAATGCAAGCAGCTACTGTTCTCCAAGCACAGAAGTGCCCCAGTGTGTGGGATATTACGCTTCCTATATACATAGAAGCAGTTTTCAGGTTCAGAAACATGCCTCTGTGTTTTGGACTAGTGTATTCGCCGATAACGACTACTGCTATCGTAGCCGTCCCTCCTATAGTGAAGCCTCCCAAAACTCTTCCAAGCATGAGTGTGGATACGTTCTGGGCGAAGTGGATGAGAAATAGGCCCAGGATCCCGGGTATTAATGTCAGAATAAACGAGCATCGTCTTCCGTAGAAGTGCATGAAGCTAATGGCAACTGGTGTTCCAACAGCGCCCGCTAGACCTAAACTTGCGGCTGTGAACAGAAAAGGTGTTTGTTACTCTTTGTCATTGTCACTTTTCCATGATGTGAACGAGTAAGTAATGAGACGTCGAGAAGAAACACGTCCACCCTACATTTATTTCTAAAGTAGAATCGGTAAAACTACCTTTTGTTAAGAGTAATAAAGAGAATGGATGATTAATTATTATTAGGATTGAATGATGCAGTTTCGGTCTAACTGCAGAAGCTAGATGGAGGCACCTTCATATTGATAGAAAATAAAGTACTTGCCTAACCAAGATATAGTGTTCAAATCAACCTTGAAGGTGGAGCCAGGTTCTCGAAGCCCCGCTAGTAGGCTAGGAGTAGAGCCTAGCACCATCCCCTGAGCCACAATGCTGAGCAGCATCCATGATACCACCCACACCTAAAAAGGATATGAATGACACTTGAGAAGTTGTTGTGAAGTGTTTATTTCGTTGTGCCAGACAGAATCTCATTCAATTAAAAATACAGATATTCTCTACGTTATCACGACTAAAGTGATGCGCCAATTGTGACGAATTTGAGTCTAAGTTTAGTTGGACTTTGGCGAGGGACAAAATAAAACTTTAAGAGGCTTATGAGGGCTACTTTTTTCCACTTGAGGATAAGAAATTCATACATAGGCATACGCCTCATCTTCATCACGCCCTGCTTTGCGCTCCTAAACAAATCGCAATTGCAGGCTACCGACACGATATCTAACCTGCGTTCGTGTCTCTTCCGCCTCCCGTCTTTACGGGAAGCCGCGTGTTTTGCCCATCATCTCTCGATCCCCTGATCCTTTCATTCATTTTCGTTACTTACTTGGTACATAAAAGGTGTCCAACTGTCGATCACACTGCTACAACATTTGGCTTTTGTGACACTATATACGTATTTCATGTAAATGGTGTTTGAGTTAATGTTACTTACTACTTACTACTAATAGTAATTGTATACGCGAAAGTTTGTTTGTTACTTATTCACGCTACAAAGACTGAACAGAATTGGACGAAATTTGGGACAGAAATAGATTATTACATGTATGGAACATAGGATATGCTTTATAAAAAATGGTCAATATTTTTAAATAAGAGTAATAATAAAATCGAATTCCCCACTATTACAATAAGTTTTTCCGAATATTAAGTCACAGTCACACGAGAAATATGGTGAAGGCAATCGAAAGAAAGCTTACATACATACATACATTCATCAGTCTCTTCATACATGCTCGTCGGTTTCGATTACTCTTAACGTTCCCGTCCTTCAGAGTCCGATCTATTTGATAGGTAGTTGGAACGTGGCCTTCCTCTGCCTCTTCGTGCACACACTTTTGCTTTGTATACATGTTTCGTCAATCTTTCTTCACTCATCCTTTCTGTGTGTCCAAACCTACGTAACATGCCTTTCTTCATCTTTACAATCACGCCCTCATTCACGCCAGTTGATTTGCGAATCTCTTCATTGCGGATTCGATCTGAGATCGTTACTCCGCACATTTTTCGAAGAGATCGCATCTCAACTGCATTCAAGCTATTTTCATACTTCCTCTGACATACCCAGGATTCGCTGCCATACAATAAAGTAGGCACCAATATCGCATTGTGGACAGCAACTCGAGCATTCTTGCTCAGACTTTTACTGCCCATCAACGCCGACATGGCCCCATTCACCTTATTACCGGCAGTTATCCTTCTTTCAATATCTTTTTCAATAAGTAAATAAATAGAGAATTAAAGAGGAGTAGGGCATACGGGGTTTCTCGTTCAAATTGGAGTTGAAGCTGCTCGACTGGGGCAGAACCTCCACCTTATACAAGTGGAGTGGATGAATGTGTACGAAGTGAAAGAGGTATGCAAGCCTAGAGAGAACTGGCGCTCTGTGCTCTCTGCCTACCCCATTAGGGTGGCCCGTATGCTTGCTTGCCACTCGTGTTATATAATGAAAAAAAAAGATATATATTCTTTGGAAATGTCTTTTCTCGATTTTTAACAATTTGTTAAATACTGTAATGGGTCACCGTAAGACATTAGCAGGTCAGAACTAAGTTGCAACTGTAAGTACTACACCCTATATAGCTAGGAGATACTTCTAATATTGTTAAGTAATGTGTGTTCAGTGCTATTGACAACTGAACCAATATTGTTACACTCAACGGCAAAATAGCTAATTAACATAAGTTAAATATTTCAGATATAGGTATGAAATCTGAAATATTTCGGTCACTTAAGTACATACCAGCTGTGGTGGCCCAAATGGTTCGAGTTGCTGCCTACAACACAAACATTGCAAATTCGAATCTCGATTGTACCAGTGAGTTTTTCTGAACTTAAGTGGAGTGATTAGTCACACCACGATCTTTGCAGTGAAGGAAAACATCGAGAGGAAACTTGCATACGTTTGAGAAGAAATTCAAAGGGGTATGTATAGTGGTGCTTGAGTAACGGCGATGGACTCGCTTTCTGTCACGTTGGCATCTCGTGTGATTAATCACTGTAACTTGTAAATTAAACACTGTACTTATTATTTTCTCTTTATTTAAGGAGTTTTGTCGCACAGCGACTATTCCACTCCGTGAGGTCACTTTAATTTAAAAGTTATTCAAACCTACGCTTATATAACTTCAATAAATCCCTTATATCATCAGAATTAGGGATCGCCAGAATGCTGTTACACAGACCCACATTCTGGCTACACCCAATTACAGTTCTTCTGACACATAAAATCAAAGAAAGTAATTGGCACTTTTTTTGATTAGCATTTGACAATTGGGTGTTACTTCTCACGTAGAAAGAAATATCCTAATTCATACAAAAACAAGATATGAGCGATCGTTACCTGGGCTGCCAATGGAGGCACTGTAAGTAAACACATTTTGTATTACCGCTAGTACTGTTGTCGAAATTACACTGTCATTGGTCTTTTTCTAATGATTCGAATAAATTTGTTCTAGATATAGTATATTAATATAAATACGTATCTTATTTAAGAGGTAGTTATCGTAAGGTGAACAACTATATACGATAGCTATAGTTGTTCACCTCCTTGGGTAAATCCTCCCATAATTCGTCCAGTCATCAGTGCCGTTACGTCAGATGCTAATTAAATAAGTATGATTCCCAATATCCCTTGTAGAAACGTCAGGAAAAATGAGGCTCTTCATCCGAAGTACCTATTGCATGAGGATGGTTGCGAGTGGTGTACCCACTGCGCCAGCGATGCTCAGGTTTGAAAATATGAACAGAGTCGGGGGTAAGTAAATATGTATATATGTATGTAGAAGTTATAAAAAAAAATTAGGTGATTTTTTTATGCAGCCCACAAGGGTCCACGTAGGGGTAGGCAGAGGCTTGTAGTTCCCACTCACTCATATATCTTTCTGATGTTCTATTTTAGGTGCCAACGTGACAGATGGCTGGGCAATCACGGTTTCTCAAGCACGAGTCTTTGAATTGCTTCTCGATGTTTCGCCGTAAAGCTCATTGTATGACTTATCATTGTACATGAGTTCAGAAAAACTCGTTGGTTCAGTTGGGATTTGCAAGATTGATCTTGCACTCTTTACGTTACAAGCAACTACTGGCACCCCTCGGCGACAAGGGCTCTCTCTCAGTGTATGGGCATGAAAAAATTAACTGCACGTGTAAGGTTAATTATAGTTTTCATGAGAGAAACAAGTTGGCGTTAAACATTCAGGAAGCATCAATAAATTGCCATTAAAATGTTGTGCTGTTTGCGCCATTTTATTGCGGGAACAAGAGGAAATTCTTTCAAGAACGTTAAGGCTAGGGAATAAACTCCCCGTTGGAATTTTCCCTCGAGAGTAGAATGCAGTTCTTCAAGAAGGGTGTGAATAGACTCCCGCAGAATTGGCAGTGCGTGAGCTATATCCCTGGTGTTGCAAGCATCCATAGGCAGCTGTTAGCTGACACCGTATGTTAGGTTGCCACTTTTACGGATAAAACAAGACTCAACGAGAGTGGAGCATTTACTCCGACGCGGAAATTACCTCATAGCAGGCAGCGCTTCAGTTAATTACCAATTTATATGTAAATTAATGAGAAGCAATTCAAAGGCTTGTCGGGCTAAATATAGTCGGGCTTGAGTAAGGGCTATGGACTCGCCATCTGTCACGTTGGGACATAAAATATATCTCTACTACTACTACCTATACTATATGCGGGTCCTACCTCTACACCTCTGCCTACCCCTTCGGGGACCCTTGTGGGAAGGCGTGCGGATGTATTTGAATGTATATAGGTATTTTCTTATGAAACGTTGGATTAGTAGTCTAACTACATATCATAAGGCTGTCCCTAACGGGGTAGGCAGAGAGAATAGAGCGCCAGTTCTCTCTAGACTTGCATACCTCTCTCGCCTAGTTCACAATGACATTCCCGTTCTTGTAAGTATCATAACTATTTAAGCTTGTATATATGAGAACCAAGTTTGTTCTTAGAAAAATAATATTATTATGACAAGTATAAAATATATCCATGCCTTCCCACAAGGGTCATCGAAGGAGTTGGTAACACCTCGGCACTATAGGTAGTAATACCCACACACTTTCCGACAGAAATATATTTTAGGTGCTAGCGTATTTTAATTAGCCTATAAAGGAAGAAATAAATGCCGTAGCCAAGCGATACCATGGAAGACTTACCCAACACGTAGACAAACTGGCTGTAGCTCTTACCAGTGACAACGAAAATGTAAAACGTCTGAAGAGATACTCCATTAGGGAGCTAGCAAATAGGAAATGACCTGTTGTCACTAAAATCCAAAGAGAAGAGCCTTTTACTGAAGAGGCCATCTCCCTCCGCTAATTACTCTCAATATTTGCTGCTCATAGTGGGAACACTGATCGCAGAAGGAAACCTAAATAGAAAAAAAAAAAAAGAAAAGGTGCTACCGTGACAGATGGCGAGTCCATCGCCGTTACTCAAGCATAACTATACACGCCTTTGAATTTCTTCTAAAGCGTATGCAGGTTTTCCTCTCGATGTTTTCCTTCATCGTAAAGCTCGTGGTGTGACTAATCACTGTACTTAATTAAAAAAAAATACAATTGTTAATAAACTTTAGGCAGGTGAAAGCGCTAGTATGTTGATATGTGTGTGTGTGTGTGTGTGTGTGTGTGTGTGTGTGTGTGTGTGTGTGTGTGTGTGTGTGTGTGTGTGTGTGTGTGTGTGTGTGTGTGTGTGTGTATTAAGGTGTATTTATAGTTTAACCAGCTGCTCGTTAGGCAAAACGTCAAAGTCAATATGTACTCGAATTGATCGTAATGTACTAGCATTGTGTCTGCAAAGCAGGTCGTGTAATGTCAGCTGAATAACATAGCGTGGACTGACTCCTTTGATTCTCCACGTATATCTGTCTGTCTGTTCGCGATAAACTCCTGAATGGATTTTCATTCGGTTTTCCCAAAAGAAGAAAGAAAGTTTATTAAGATATTATGTCAATTGATGATGAAATACGTTAATTTATCGGATACAGATAGATACGGTTATTATGTTTTACTATATCCTCACGCCTTCCCACAAGGGGGTAGGCAAAGGTGTATACCTCTGGTTATGGGGTTGAGGTCACTCAAACTCGACTATACATACGCCTTTGAAGTGCTTCTCAGACGTATGCAGGTTTACTCTCGATGATTTCCTTCACCGTAAAGCTCGTGGTGTGACTAATCACTGTACTTAAGTTCAGAAAAACTCATTGGTACAGTCAGGATTCGAACTTGCGATCTTTGTGTCGCAGACAACTGCTCAAACCACTCGGCAGCCACGACTTTTTCGTCAAACCCATAATAATAATATATCCTCACGCCTTCCCACAAGGGTCCCCGAAGGGGTAGGTCAAACCAAAGCCACAATACAACATCCTAAGCTTCCTATGATTGTCTACTTAAAGCAGTAATTCTTAATACTTGCTTGATCACCAGAAAATTTGGCTTCGCTCGTGGATAATAGTACCGAGAACATCAAAAATATACAAAATTTAATAATAATATTTTATTGACACCCGAACAATTACAAATCACAATTATAGGCAGTGTTACAGTATATACTAGTGAAGCTATGAATGCACACGTTATCTGGAATACGCAGAGCCTGTATCTCAGCCGCCAGTTTCTTACTGTTATAATAAAAAATAATATATCCTCACGCCTTCCCACAAGGGTCCCCGAAGGGGTAGGCAGAGGTGTATAGGCAATACCCACACACCCACTTTCCGCCAGAGGTATATTTCTTACTGTTATTTTTTTTAATACGATTTATTACATTTCTCTTAACCGCATACATCTGGTTTAATAAGAACATCATCATTAAAGTTAAACTATGTTTAAGTTATACATATAATTACGCCGAGTCCCTAACGGGGTGGGCAGAGAGAATAGACCGCCAGTAGATCTACATATCTCTTTCGCTTCGTCCACATTCATCAGTCTCTTCATACATGCTCGTCGGTTTCGAGTACTCTTGACGTTCCCGTCTTTGATTGTTTAAGATATACCCACAATGATTTACAAATCATAAAATTACAAATAAATTTATTTCTGACGACTGGGATTCGAACCTGTCTACACGTTCACCTGCTTGGTACTTGTAGCCGTAAAATGAGCCATGCCTATAGTTACAAAATTTACTTAAATAATTGGGAACAAATGCATTTTAATCTATACTTACTAATTTCTAATATTAGTAAGTATATGAGATAAAAGATTTATATGTAAGTATGTATGTATTGGACAGGCTCCGAAACTACTGGACCGATTTAAAATTTCTTTCGCCATTAGAAAGCTACATTCACCTTGAGTGACATAGGCTATATTTTCTTTTATATTGTATTGTTATCTTATTATTTTCTTATTATTATTTATTATCTTATTATTGTATCTTATGCCCCCCGTGCGAAATCGGGACTTACCGCTAGTCAGATATAATTTTGTCACTTTCTCCTACCCTTCTCAGACGTCCAAAGCGTCCGTCATTATAGTAATCGTCGATCTCTTGCAGAGTCCTATCTTTAGTCTCTGGCAGCAGAAAGTACAACAGTACTAATGAAACCGTCATAACACTTCCTAAGATCGCAAAAGTGCCATACATTTTCAAATACAATATCATATACGGAGCCGATTTTAATGCTATCGTCATGCATAATCCTATCATTATCCCGGTTATTGCTAAGCCCACACTTTTGTGCTCAAATGGGTACGTTTCTCCGGTCAAACCTAACGAAATGGGAACGCAGCCAATATTTGCGGCAACAAAGTATGCCACGATCAAAAGTATTGGAATCCACTGTTGATTAACCGTGACTGAGTTTACAGATACCAGGTATAAATACGGGCATAGAGCAAGAAGTACTAATACAGTAAGAATACCGCTGGCGAAGAGTAGAGTACGTCTTTTGATGAACTTGGCGAGAACAGACGATGCAGCTGCGCTTATTGTCATGATCAGATCAATCATTAATGTGTAGTAAAATGGATCTGTTTTGCGTTCAGTCACTTCGGCGACAATCTGCAGAGCATATGATGGGAAAATATGTCTTCCAGTCGACTCCAGCAGCAAAGCACACAGAAAATTTACGAATAAAGGTTTTAGAAAGGATTTATTCGTGAATATTGCCCAGAAGTTTCTCAATACGCTTCTTTGTTCAGGTAACATGGCCGTTTTCTCCATTTGAGCATCAATGGTAGCCTCTAGCTCCGTAGTGTCCTCTGCACTCCTGAGCCAGTAAAATGCCTTTTTACAATCACTATACCTTCCTCTATATGCCAGCCAAGTGGGGCTCTCCGGCCATGTGAGGATTGAAAGTAGAGAAAAAGCGTGTGGCACTATGAAACATATGACTGCCGTCCTCCAATACAAGAAATTACCCATGACGTGTGCTAACGCGCAGCCGAAGTACAAGCTTGCAGTCTTCAGGTTCAAAAACATTCCCCTATGCTTGGGACTTGTGTACTCCCCAAGGACTACCACTCCCATTGTGGATACAGCTCCGCCCGTGAAACCACCGAAGACTCTTGCTGCCATCAATACCGAAATACTGGAGCCGTAGTATAAAAGTAAAACTCCTAATGTCCCAGGGAGAAGGGTGATAATATATGCCCAGCGGCGACCGCAGTAATGCATGAACACTGTTGCAATTACTGAACCTGCTGTGCATGTCAAGCCGATACAGCCAACTGTGGACAAAAAATAATACATTTGATATTTTTCACCATACATGATGTAAAAGACAACAAAATCATCGCAATCATATAAAGGAATGTTTTCCATCCATTCCTGAACGTAAAGGGTACAAAAGTAAGTAAGCAACACCTTACTGCATATCTTTAACCAAATATTGTATGTAATTATTATTTCGTAACGCATGTTGTTTTTTCCTATAATATCAGTGTTTTACCTAAAATAAAACACATATTAAATACTTACATTATTTGAAGCTTACACTTTAACCTCTTCCTGGTAGTTATTCGACTCAATGGTTAGTAGATCACTCCCCGAAACCAAGAAGCCTTTGGTAAGGTGGGGTGGTGCAACCGGATGTGCAAGCCGGATAGGCTGAATAAATTTAAGAAACTAAAATTAAAAGCGGAAAACGACCAGCGCCTCTCATTCTGTAAGCTTCAAATAACGGTAAAGTGTTTAATAAAGGATCATTGTTGAGATCTTTACTTAATTTGTAGGTAATGTTACATGATGTATTTCTTTTTGGAAATCCATATCCATATAAATTAACAAAGTAAATCTATGAATGACATACACCGTGTAAATAATATAAATAAACATCTTGGGACCATTCCACATAAATTGGCATAGTCTTAAATAAGTGATACTTGTGTAATGGTAACTAGACAACTGTATACTTACTTAGATATAGATACATGCACAGGAAATCCAAGACTAAGGTACGAAAACTCGTGTTAAACACACAAATATCTGCCCTCAGCGGGAATCCAGCCCGTGACCTCAAGTTTCGCAGTCAGCAGTTCTGACCACTATACCAGATGGCCGTCAATTTTGTATGAACATTGCATGAAGATCTTAAAGAAGAGAGTGAAGATGCTGATCTGGTTGTGCCATTCTACCGGCGGCTAATTTGATTTCAAGAGTCGATTTTTTCAGGAATAAAATGTATCCAATGCGTTAAATCCAGCTAACGATAAACCTATCTCGGTGTCAAATTTCATCTAATTCCGTTCAGCCGTTCTGGCGTCATTGATTAGCATACTTTCTCACAAACTATCACTTTAATCATTTTACATACATACATACATATCATCACGCCATGTCCCTAACGGGGTAGGCAGAGTATAGAGCGCCAGTTCTCTCTAGACTTACGTACCTCTTTCGCTTCGTCCACATTCATCAGTCTCTTCATACATGCTCGTCGGGTTCGAGTACTCTTAACGTTCCCGTCCTTGAGCGTCCGATCGATTTAATCCAGGTAGTTGGAACGTGGCCTTCCTCTGCCTTTTCTTGCACACACATTTGCTTTGTATATCTGTATCGTCAATCTTTCTTCACTCACCCTTTCTATGTGTCCAGGTCAACGTAACATGCCTTTCTTCATCTTTACAATCAATAGTGAATGACGTCACTAATAATTTTAGTAGGATTTAATTGACAAGGCGGCTTTACCCTTAGCTATAATAACAGATAAAGGAGGAAGTTACTTCACAATTGTGTGGAGTTCTTACGTAGCCAAGACTCAGTGACAATATCAATCTTGATGGCTGATTCTGGAGATTTGAGTTCCGCCATCAAGTTGGAACTGAAGCCCAGTACCACACCTTGGGCCCCGATACTGCTCAGTACCCCAGATACCACCCATATCTGAAACATTACACATAAGTCAGCAATATGAAATTGTATCACAATGATCAAAATTCTGATACTAAATTCAAAGCAGCACTAAGCTACCCGTATAATCCGAACAAAGTTGGAAGTTGCAACTCAGAAAGTTAAAAGATTCGTACATATATATGTTACTACACCAACTCTCGATATTAGAGCGCCAGTTCTCTGCAGACTTCTTCAGATCTCTTTCGCTTCATTAATATCCACCGGTTCACCCGTTTCGAATTCTCTTGACGTTTCCATCATTGAGACATCGATCGGTTTGATGTAGGTCATTAAAAGTAGAATGAATCTCTTACCAATGGCAAAAGAGAGGAATTAGACCAAGATGTTTATGGATCAGATGAAAGTGTTAAACAGTAAGTAGTCTTTGAGTGTCATTACGTTTAGTGACGTTAAAGAAAATGTGCTGAACGGAGGCTAACGTAAGGAGGACGTAATCGCTGAAATGTATGATGATAATGATATCTTTTAAATCGTCCAAGGGTCTACGTGTCGGATATTCAACTGAAAGAATCAATCCCCTTATGAGATGCGAAAATTTTAGAGACACAAGCGGTGCCCGCACTTTAAGCCGCGTAAAATTTTATTTGAGTAGGTTTAATATTTGGAACAAATCCTCTGTGCCAAAATTCATCCAATTTCAGCCAACAGTCACTCAGTAACAAAAATCCTCACAAACAATTTAGATAACACGTATAAAGAGACTGATGAATGTGGATGAAACAAAAGAGGCGCACGTCTACAGAAAAAATATAGCCATTGTTATTTTGGAAGTTTAGATAACATGTATGAAGAGGCTGATGCGGAAGAAGCGAAAGAGGCGTACGTCTACAGAAAACTGGCGCTCTGTTCTCTCTGCTTGCTCTGGACTCAGCGTGATGATATTTATAACATCCTATATGTATGTATAACATCATAGTTACCTGAGCTACAATAGGTGCAGTCCATTTAGATCCAGTGCACATTATGCTGCTGCGTGATCCGAAGCCTGACTGTGGGGTACTTATGAGGCACGATAGACGATAAAAATAATTGCACCTGTTTAAAGAGAGCTGTCGTAAAACTACTTTACGCACGTTAACTAGTATATTAACTTTACAATTAAACGTAATTCGTTTGCGTTGATAAAAACTGGAAAAACTTGTAAAGTTACTAAAAATATAATATATCCTCACGCCTTCCCACAAGGGTCCCCGAAGGGGTAGGCAGAGGTGTATAGGTAATACCCACACACCCACTTTCCGCTAGAGAAATATTAGGTGCCAACGTGACAGATGGCGAGTCCATCGCCGGTACTCTAACACGATTATACATACGTCTTTGAATTTCTTCTTAGACGTATGCAGGTTTCTTTTCGATGTTTTCCTTCACCGTAAAGCTCGCGGTGTGACTAATCACTGTACTTAAGTTCAGAAAAACTCATTGGTACAGTCGGGATTCGAACTTGCGACCTTTGCGTCACAGGCAACTGCTCGAACAACTCGGTAACTGATGTACCTTCACTTGTTTCTGTGCAACGCCGCCACTTTGATCTGTTTGTACAAGCCGATGGCTGTTTTCCAGTTGTCCAGTCATTCGTTAAAAAGTCGATAATTTTTAACGAATTTCTTCTCTAACGCATGTAACTTATTTCGATTTATTAAAATGCTTAAAGAAAGACTAAGGAAAATTACTGGACACGTCATGATGGGTAATTAAATATCATTATGGAAGGAGAGAGAGAGAGGAACTGAGGTAGGAGCACAATTAGCCACACAGCAAGCAAGCAATGATTTTTTTACAATATTCTGATTGTTTTCGTAAATTATTACTTAAAACAAGTATCATACTGTACTTATCTTTGCGTTGAAAATTCATTGGATCCAGCGCTGCAAGCAAAAGATCTTCATTACAATTATCCACGAATATTAAATTTTTCGTGTTGCCATGAGAGCAGTTCTGTGGTATTATTCTTTCTTTTTTTATATCATCTCTTTGAAGTACACTAACCCGTACTGGAAATGTATGAGGAAGGGATCAATATATTTAGTTGTTTGTATAAACGTCAAAAAGCCAGTCCAGTCCATGCAATATTTTTCCATAAAAATGCAAATAAGTAACTTTAAACTTTTTTATTATGTTCTTTCAGGGTCCTTTTTTCCCTACAATGTAGTTGGATTGTGCTAGCATACCTACCCAACGACGTGGAGAATTATCATTACAATGAAGCCAACACTGTATGGACTTTGGATCCTAAAATACCTGGCTCATCTTACCAGGTCGCAAATCCGCAACATACGCCAGATTTTAGACTTCCACCTATACCTTACTATGCATATCCGGGTCACCGAGAAGTGATAAAGACACCGTATCGTTCGAAAAATGGTACATCAATTTATATATCTTCCCACCTTCCCACAAGGGTCCCCGTATGGTTAAGCATAGGAAGTACCTACATACTCACATTTCGCCGAAGATATATTAAGGTGCCGTAATGACAGATGTGGAGTCTATCGCTGTCAGTCAAGCATATACATCTTTGAATTTCTTCTCGAACGTTCAGGGTTCCTCTCGGTGTTTACCTTAACAGTAAAACTCGCGGTATGACTGAATTTAACTGTGAATGCAACGGAGTTCACCAATTGTCTCTTCTTTTAATTATCACGAAATTCTTAACGGCATGAATCATTCAATGACCTCAGCCTACAGATCAGTTTTGTTACCAAGATCTTTTTTATTGTTTAGGTTTTCAATCAAATTAGGTTTCAAACTTTTTGGCCCAATACATACATACATATCATCACGCCAAGTCCCTAACGAGGTAGGCAGAGAGTATAGAGCGCCAGTTCTCTCTAGACTTACATACCTCTTTTGCTTCGTCCACATTCATCAGTCTCTTTATACATGCTCGTCGGTTTCGAGCACTCTTAACGTTCCCGTCCTTCAGAGTTCGATCTATTTGATCCAGGTAGTTGGAACGTGGCCTTCCTCTGCCTCTTCTTGCACACACTTTTGCTTTGTATATCTGTATTTCTTATTTTATTATCTGTATTTTGGCCCAATATGCAAACATTATACAAAATTTTTCGTTGATTGCAGATCTTCGAACGAAACTGGACCGAAACCAGGGAGAGAATGACAAATCCATTGCGAAATATTCTGCAAAACAAGATATTTATTTAATTATCTTTAAATCATCTCATTCCGTAACATTCTTATAAATATTTAAAAACATTAGTATGTCTTGTGTTTTATTAAATACTGCTTTGTGAGCGTCTACCGTACCCTATGGTCGCTTACCAAATATTACTACATCATCATCACAAAAGACGCCGACAAGAGCCTAGCTCTTAAACATTATTATTTCAAGTGGAGTTCAAAAGTATAAAGGCAAATGGGTAAAGTATAAAGGAAAGAATAATACCACAGAACTGCTCTCATGGCAACACGAAAGATTTAATATTCGTGGATAATTGTAATGAAGATATTTTGCTTGCAGCGCGGGATCCAATGAATTTTCAACGCAAAGATAAGTACAGTATGATACTTGTTATTAGTAATAATTTACGAAAATAATCAGAATATTGTAAAAAAAATCATTGCTTGGTTGCTTTGTGGCTAAGTCTGCTCCTACCTCATTTCCTCTCTCTCTCCTTCCATAATTACCCATCATGACGTGTCAGTAATTTTCTTTCGTCTTTCTTTAAGCATTTTAATAAATCGAAATAAGTTACATGCGTTAGAGAAGAAATGGGTCCTCTTTTCCCAGAGTCGCCATTCCACGTGGATGGGTCATGGGCCTCCTAGGGTTAAGCTTCCTTTTGAAGCTGGCCAAACAAAGATAACGATATTATTTTCAGTCTCCATCCTAACAAATCATACAAGTATTGTCTTAGCATTCTTATCTAAATCAATTATTCTTGGTTCGTTAATGCATCAACTGACAATTGGATTTTTAAATTTGATATCGTAGTCAAACCAGAGAGGTTGTCACTATGAAGGAGATTCTGTGGTATAATTTAGTTTCTAGAATTTTCTGTTTCTATAATTACATTTTTTTTTAATTTGTTGATTACTTTTGATTTGTTCAGAGGTCTGGATCCTCTTTTTGCATATGGTACAATATCTTGTCAGTCTCCAAACTCCCTCAGTTTGGAAACTCAGTGCAATCAATACTCAGTTACAATAATTCTACGGAATTCGCCAATTCATGAAGAAACCCTGTATTAGAGTTAACATTTGCTGAACTTACAACATTCCTTTTCAGGATCTTTATGGTCCTACGTCCTGGCATAATGGCGTCAGGTTTTCATGGGGAGCAGTATCAAAGCTATGATTATTTCGGAGTACCGCCCTTAGAGTTGCCAGCTCGGGCACGTGACCAACTAGTTCCAACCCGTACTACATCAACCCCAAACCCGGATTTGTATATCGAATCCAACGCAGCCGTAGATTTCGAACCAAAAACTCCGAATAATTATGAAGATGGTAAAATTCTTTTGTTTGGAAAACTTTACATTGGGTAATTATTTTTTATCTATATTTACAGGATTTTTGTTTCCCTTATTTGCTATTATCACAGTGTATCGCAAAATCTAAAAAATCGACAGGGAATTCATCCCCATACCTCGGAGCCACAAATGTCTCGTACTGCGCGGTCCCAAGGTAGTTTCCTTCCGCTTCTCTGGCCGTGGAAGCTTCCCGTTGTGGTCTTCCTTGGAGTACAGCATGGAGCAAAAAGGGTGTGATAAGATTTCTGCTGGGTGGGCAGCGCGCGATACCCCTGATGTTGCAAGCGTCCATACGCAGCGGTTACCGTTTACCACTAGGTGGACTACATGCTTGTTTGCCACCCTTGTGGTATAAAAAATAAAGGCGAATGTCTAATCCATGAAATTTAAATATCAGAAGTGTCATCACTCACGCTGTTACTCTGCCTACCCCGACAGAAACTCAGCGTGATGATATATAACTATGTATGTACACTGGTGCGTTGTACTTCTTTACGGCTGGACTTGTTCCCACAGCACCCTGTGATATGTGTAGATGAAAACTTAATGCACTTTTTTCTGCAGCGTGGGAAAGGATTTAGAAAGAAAAAGAAAACAAAAGCAAGATAAAAAGAATACACTTCACATCACTTTCAAGCACTGATCAAATAATATTCCGTCATCAGCATAATTTTATATTACGTTCAATAAAGTGCACTAAAGATTTTCTTGCGATATATACGAGCTTGTACCCGCCAAGTCCTCTATGATTAAGTATAAGCAAAATGTACTCTATGTATTTATCAATACTATTAACCTAGTATAAAAAACCATGCTGGCCGAGTTGTTCGTGTAGCTGCAATACAAAGAATATGCAAAGCCAGATATATATTTGAGGTGACCACCGTGACTGATGGCGAGTCTATCGCTGTTCCTCAAGCACGACTAGGAATACGTCTCCGAATTTCTTCTGGAAAGTTTTCAGGTTTCCACTTGATGCTTTTGTACAGTATAGTGTGTTGGCAGCATAATGGGTTTAATCCCTGTGCTTCCAACACAATGTAACAATCCTCCCCCCTCCCCAAGGAGCTCATTAATGGAAACCTTATTCACCGCGTAGGAACACAACACAAGAAATTGTGTTATTTGGCTACGGACTTCTGTAAGGTGGAGGTCCTGCCCCAGTCGGGCAGCTCCAAATTCGAACGGGAAACCCGGTATGCCCTACCTCTCTTTTTTCTAATTTTATTTAGGTTCTAATTTGTATTCCCCAGAGGATGGCAACATTATAGCTAAGCGGCTTATATTTATTGTATACATTAATTACCCTATCGTAGAATGGTAATGGTGCAAAAGACATCTTAATAAATTTGAATAAACATTCACTTTCTCGTGTTATTCGGGTGTTTTGTGGCAAATTCGTTTAAGGTATATTCAGTGCTTGTAGATAGATACCTGACAACACACGGGCAGAATTATATACCATGTGTTTAAGTTGGAAAGGAATCACGCCAATCTTAGCTCAGGTAAATGTTAATTAATTTATTTATTATTATCAACAACAATATGTACCTAAACATGGCACAAAAAATAATATTGACAAGGAGATTTTTACTAAAGTCAAAAAAGGAATTTAACAAATGTATTTTATATATATATATATATATATATATATATATATATATATATAAACTTTAATATATATATATATATATATATATATTAAAGTTTTTCAATTAAAACCGTTTTTAACTTCGTATTTAATAAGCTATGGCTTAGGTAAAAATCGTTTAAATTTGAGAATGGGATCTCCATTCGTATCTCCGAAACGAAGAAGAAAAAATCAAAGTTGCCTTTTGCGCAATTTCGTACATGGCCTTTGGCTTCGAGAACAGGAGCAAGAGCAAAATGGAGTTGGAAGCAGCAGACACAAAAGGAAACAGCCGTATCAAGTCCTCACCAGTCGTCCATTTCAAGTACAGTAGTTACCATACTCAAAAAGTTCACTAAAAAGCATTTTTTTAAACCTCTCATGATTAATTTTACATGTGTTCTCTTACTAGAATCATGCGGAAGACACATAATGGCACCGTACGCTGTGCAGATCATTAGTTAACTGACTACGAACACGCATACATTCTATTATACATTGGGTATTGATCTCATTCCTGTTCTAAGCACGTTAATGCCTCCAAATCTCGTCACCATGATGAAGAGAAAGACGCTTTTATTGAGCAGTGGTACCTCAACATAGGCGGTACTGTTGCCATTGTTTGTCAAAACGTAGAAGTATATACACAGCATATAGACAACACAAAAGAAAATATATAAAGAACTTACATTCATCTGCCTTCCTAGACCCTTGACGTCGCATCCAGGGTTAGGTGGGCTATCTCGGGGATCGGGCATGAAGTCTACGAAAATGATACTCAGTTCTATTTTTGTTTTTATTAAGTATGTGACGGGCAGTAAGTGTTTGTTTCCTGTGTCCCTTAGGTGGGAACAAAGTAACTCCAACCACCTCAAAAAGAAGTCCACGAATAATTGTATTCAAACACAATTTAAATGAAAGTTAAAGAAGTGAAAGATAGTAACCCTTCAACAAATCCATGTCCAAGCGCGGTAAAACATCACGCTTGCGTTTCCACCAATTATAACATAGCTAGCCAATTATAACTTAAATCTCATTGGTTAAGTCAGTTCAACAAACACGACAAAACAATTACTCGGAAGCTGAAACCATTGCTGGCCTTAAATACATAATACAATCTCTCTAATATATATTACAATACAGCGCCCAGGTAATGACGCTGAAAAGGTTATAACAAAACATTCGAGAATGAGACTACAGACAATATATACATTTTCGTTCGGAAACTGATTAGTTCCTTAACTCGTCACGTCTCGATCCGACATTGTTTTTAATACCACATCGTCTCCGATCCGCCTGATGGTAAGCGGTTACCGCTACCTATGGACGCTAGCAATATAAGAGGTATCGCTCGCGCGCTGTCGAGCCATATAATGCATAATAATTATTAATTTATCTTATATAATTACTTTTATCGAAAATATATTATCACAACATTAGACTGACGTGTCTGATTCCAACTTCGAGTTCATCCCCGGCATCCCGGTCGCTCTGAACTCATCTTCGATCTCCTGCAGCGTTCTGTCTTTAGTTTCAGGCATGTACCGCCAAGTGATGAAGAGACAGTACGTCATTACACCCGCGTACATCAGTAACATGCCAGGGAAGGAAATACTTATGAATAAAGGTACAGTTTTAACCGTGAAGAACAGGTTACCCGAGTAAAACAGAATGCTGATACCACCAGCTAGACTTCGGTATTCCAAAGGGAAGATCTCCCCGGCTATGATGAAGCATAAAGGCTGTGAGCCAGTGGCCACAGCAAACATGAGAATATGGACAAGACATATACCAACTGCAGGATGGTCATGTTTCAAATACGAGTTTTCTTTAGCGTATGAATACACTGCAGTGCTCAATAACCCGAAGATATTTATAAGGACTGTGACTTTCAATAAGGTTCTTCTTTTAATTTTTTTCACCACGCAACTGGATAGGGTGTTTGCAATAATTCTATGAGCATCTACAGACATTACCAATAGTGAAATGTACTCAGTTGGACCTACAAGAATTCTGAACAAATCTGTAGGATACGGGACTAGAATATTGACACTGCTCCATTGGCTAATAGCATAAAGATGCATCATTATGAGGACTGGTTTGTAAAATTCCTTTTTTGTTATCGTCTGTTTGAAATAGCTCATATTGTTTTTCAACTGTTTTATGTAGCATTCAGACAGTATAATGTCTTTCTTCGCCAGCCTGGTCACTTCAGCAGCTTCAATCATTCTCCGCAGCTCTTCTTCTTCCCCGGTTCCTCTTAACCATCGGAAAATTTTCCTGCAGTCATCATATCGACCTTGATCAGCCAACCAGCTTGGAGATTCAGGGGAGCATATTACAATTAGCAAATCAATAAGTGCAACAATAGCACAGCCTAGAGCAGTCACTTGCCAGGTCAAAAATGTTCCAAGAACATGAACCAACAGGACAGCAGCTGCTATAGATACGGATATGGTCATTAGAAAAACTCCTCTATTCCGTGGGCTCGTATATTCTCCAATGAGGGTAGATGATATGCAAGCTCCCATGCCCATATTGCATCCATGCAAGAACCTGGCGACGAGAAGAGTTGGAATGTTTGTAGCAAATATGATGCAGAGCCAACCGACGAATAGAGGTATTATGCTGATTAGGTTGGCAGTCTTCCTTCCAAATTTTGCCATGATCGTAACAATTGATAAGTTACCTACTATAACAGCAAATCCTGGGAGGGCAGCTGAAAACAAAAACATTGATGATGAGATTCAAAAGCATACCGAGATTGAATGACAATCTTTTGGAAAATTCTGTTAAGAACTCACCAATCCAAGAGCCTGAAGAATCATCGATTGGGATTTTTGAGTCAGGGTAACGCAGCTGTTCTAGAAGAGGAGTTGTGAATCCCATCACCACTCCACCTGCTGACATGTTTATCGATACGCCAGATGTCACGAAGCACTAAAAATGTTAGAATACAGCTTGAGTATGAGTTATAACGTAATATCTTGCGCGATCTATTTTTGATTAGAGAGATTGTCGAGTGGTTCAAACGTGCAACGCGAAGGTTGCAAGTTACTGACTGTACCACAAAGTTTTTTCTGAACTTAAGTATAGTGATCGATCACACGTAGAAAAACTTCGAAAGAAAGCTGCATACTTTTGAAAATAAATTTAATGATCATATGAGATCGTATAGGCGTGCTTGAGAAACGGTGACGGAATTGCCACCTGCCACGTTTGCACCCTAAATATGTCTGGCGACATGGGGCTGTTATTACACCTCTAGCTCATAGGGGATCTTAATGGGGAGACGAACATGTATTATCCATTTCAAGATACTTTTTAAAGTAGTTAAAACCTTAGCCATTCGTGCCATGTCGAATGATTCGTCAGGACACAGGAGTTGCGTGTTGATCACTCGTTCCACAATTTTGGAGAGAAGGAAGGTAATGGCCATAGGCCTGTAATTTGACGGGTCTAATCTATTGCCCTTATTGGGCACTGGGTGCATGTGGGCAGTCTACCACGAAGTCGGGACTTTTCTTGTGGAGTAAGAAAGCGCGAATAGGCGCGTCAACACAGGACATAATTCAGGAGCACACCGCTTCAGTACCATTGCCGGTATTACCGTTTGGCCCCTCGGTTTATGGACGTCCAGAGATAGCATCTACCGCCGGATATCCCGTTAGGTTATGCTTATTTCTGGGATAGAGTTCTCATGAACTCAAACTGTTGAAGAAGCGAAACGGTTTCAACTAGCTTATATTTTTTCATTTGATATTCACGCAAATGCAACTTGGAACAAATTAAATAGTGTGCATAATACAGCTATAAGCTACCAGTTACAATGAACTTCTAGTAGTTATATCACAAAGCAAGCCTGCTATTATCTACATACATACATATCATCACGCCGAGTCCCTAACTGAATAGGCAGAGAAAGTACAGTTCTCTTTAGACTTTCATACCTCTTTCGCTTCGTCCACATTCATCAGTCTCTTCATACATGCTCGCCGGTTTCGAGCACTCTTGACGTTGCGGTCCTGAAGTATTCGATTGATTTGATCTAGGTAGTTGGAACGTGGTCTACCTATGCCTCTTCTTGCACACAGTTCGTTGACAATCTTTCTTTACTCATCCTTTCTATATAATGAGATGCATATACATAGAAATATATTTTTATTCAAACGCTTACTTGTCTCAGGAACGGCGATATCCACTTTAGTTCCCTACCCATTGTGACAGCGAATGCTTGAAAACTGATATTGATATTTTAGAAAACGAAGTAAATCATGACGAAGGCGCGCTTATATAAGTGCGCTTATTCAATACGCGATACTGAAATGGCAAAGATGTTAATTCTATCGTGCAAGTAGTCGTGTAGTATCAAAATAAATGAATTGGTGACGTATTGGTTATCTTGTGTGTACATATTAAACGACCTTGACTGGTGATGTACAGACTCCTCGGTACAAGTACGAGTGGCAGATAATGTATTCAAATAATTGTTTTTAATGTAAAAAAAAAGCCGTGGTGACCCAGTGGCTCGAGCAGTTGCCTGCGACACAAAGATCGCAAGTTCGAATCCCGATTGTACCAATGAGTTTCTCTGAACTTAAGTACAGTGATTAGTCACACCACGAGCTTTACGGTGAAGGAAAACATCACGATCACACCACGAGCTTTACGATGAAGGAAAGTAATTCAGAGGCGTATGTATAGTCGTGCTTGAGTAACGGCTACGGACTCGCCATCTGCCACGTTGGCACCTGAAATATATCTCTGGCGGAAGGTGACCGTGTGGGTATTACCTACACACCTTTGCCTACCCCTTCGGGGACCCTTGTGGGAAGGTGTGAGGATATATTTTTAATGTAGAGCCATAGTGGTTCAGTAGTCGGCTACTAGTCGGCGACATTCTCGAATAGCACAGTTTTAAAGAAAATTTTCATACACTTAAGTTTTCAGTGAAAAAAATATCCATCGAAAGCCTTCCATAGCATGTGTTTAAGAAGACGGACTTCTGGTCTAGTGGTTAGAGCTCCTGATTGCGAAACTTGAGGTCGCAAGTTCGAATCCCGCTGAGGGCAGATACTTGTGTTGAGCACGGTTATTTGTACTTGGATGTCCTATATATCTATGTATATAAGTAAATATATAATATAATAATATATCCTCACGCCTTCCCACAAGGGTCCCCGAAGGGGTAGGCAGAGGTGTATAGGTAATACCCACACACCCACTTTCCGCCAGAGGTATATTGGGTGCCAACGTGACAGATGGCGAGTCCATCGCCGTTACTCAAGCACGACTATACATACGCCTTTTGAATTTCTTCTCAGACGTATGCAGGTTTCCTCACGATGTTTTCCTTCAACGAAAAGCTCGTGGCTCGGTAAATATATCGTTGTCTAGTTACTATAAAACGTGCTTTGCTTAATTTGGGATTAGTTAAATTTGTATACAATTGTCCCAAGGTAAAAAAAAGAAGAAATTCTAAGTATATACAGTTAAGTAAGTTATTAATATAATTAATATATTAATATATAGTTAAATAAGTATGTACTAGAGCAACGTGTAGTTTCAGAAAGATCCACATAACCATGTTTCCGAGTGTACCTAGACCTACATACTTCCTCCAATGTGTAATTTTCTTTCTCTTTGGTGGTAGATACTATGTATTTGTTCACGAAATTTCTAGAAGACAAGTGTTATATTAACTGAGAAACTTTGTAATGCATCTGGCACAGCAGGAACCGTAGTTATATAATAATAATATATCCTCACGCCTTCCCACAAGGGTCCCCGAAGGGGTAGGCAGAGGTGTATAGGTAATACCCACACACCCACTTTCCGCCAGAGGTATATTAGGTGCCAACGTGACAGATGGCGAGTCCATCGCCGTTACTCAAGCACGACTATACATACGCCTTTGAATTTCTTCTCAGACCTATGCAGGTTTCCTCTCGATGTTTTCCTTCACCGTAAAGCTCGTGGTGTGACTAATCACTGTACTGAACCGTAGTTGAGTTTCGGCAGACTCGTGTCATCTTGCCGGCGAGTGTTGGCAGTAGCGAGACTCATGTGTTACTTATACTGGCAGCACAGCTGTTATCAGTCATGTCTATGACATTGCCAATCGCAATAAACGTATGGATCAATGTCCTGACCTTAAGTCGTATCTTTCCCTTATCACAGCAGACGTAAACCACGATAATTTGTAAAAGTAGCACTTTATAGTTCATCCTATACATTCGTTGATCCAGTGTCTGTGATTGTCGATGAAGTGTTTGGTTTTTTACATCTAAATGAAACAAAAATGGGATTTGCAATCACACCCTTTATGAAGCAAGTGAGTGCTCAATGGTTGTATTTACACGTTGATTTTAGAGCACATTTTATTACGTATTCAGGTGTTTTTGTTATTTGCGAGTGATATTCTCAAAGTCCTATTAGTTAAAGAAAAAACTATTTTTGTTTAACCCCTGTATATGGTTTATGAAACATTTCAGAATCTACAAAGTAATAATTAGAAACATATTGTTATAGATAACTCAAGAATACATTGGTCTTAACCTAAAAAAATATTTTGTTAATTCTTTTTGATAACTTATCTGTAGTTTACATGGACACGCAACTCCGTATATGCATAGTTAATAATGGGATTTGGGAAAAGGTTATCCTTCAAGAAGATGCAGAGGGAGTTTGCAAAGTTTTATGATGATCGGCTAAGTAGTTTTTACGTGAAAGCGTAACAAACAAACTTACATTCACATTTTATAATATTACTAGCTGTTCCCGCGACTTCGTCGACGTGGACGGCTTTATTATCTTTCATAAATTTTTTTTCAATAAAAAGTATCCTATGTTACTTCTAATACCTCCAAGAATATGTGTACAAAGTTTCATGATGATCGGCTAAGTAGTTTTTACGTGATAGCGTGACAAACAAATTTACATTCACATTAATAATATTATTAAGGATTAAGGATTATTATTAGTATATTAGTACTTGTATAGATTAACCTAAAATGACTTTGTCAAATCATTAAAAATATCCTGTAGCGTTCAAATACCATCATAAATCGGGGATCTCACGGGGTGCAGAGGGAGAGAGTAGGGAGTCAGTTCTCTCTAGACTTACAGACCAATTTCATCGGTCTCTTCATGCTCCTCGGCTTTGAGTGCTCCTGACAAATATCCTCAAGAGGTAGTTGGAACTTGGCCTTCCTCTGCCTCTGCTACCAACCACATCCTTACGTATTGTACTAATGTAACCTCAATCTCTTTTCACTCATCCACTCTATATGTCCAAACCGACGTATCATGCCTTTGTTGGATGGAGGATTCGGCCTAGTATCGTTACGCCATACATTTTGCGAAGAGATCGCATCTCAACTGAATTTATGCGATTTACATACTTCCACGTGAAAATATTATGTTCTCATATGATTTTAACCCATTGAGCAGTATTGTTGCGATTGCGATACAATTTGTTATCACAATATTTTGACATATAATCTCATACATCAATCATTGCAATATATTTATCCATGCCGTAAATCAAACAGTTTATTACATTTGTATGTACATGTGTTATTTGGTTATGGCAGGCGTTCGTGGTAGCGGGCGCTGCAATAAACCGATCCCAGTTTGGAATGGTGATGGGTTTCACAGCAATACTGCTGCCTCAGCTTAGGAGCCCCACCTCCGTGGTGCCGATAGATGACTCTTCAGGATCTTGGATAGGTAAGCCTCGGTAATATTTCAGGTAAGAGATCGCAAAGCAACTGGCGTGAACGAGGGTGTGATTGGGAAGGCATGCTACGTTAGCTTAGAAACGATGACTGAAAAAAGATTGATGACACAGATATATAATGCAAAAGTGTTTAGAAAGGAGGCATTGGAAGACCAAATCGGCCGAACACTTGTAGATGAGAACTTCTGCATGTATGAAAAGACTTATTAAGGTCGATAATGTGAATGTTTGTTAGCCTAGTGATAACTGGCGCTCTACTCTCTCTGCCTACCCAGCTAGAGACTCACATGTATCCACCGGGCTCCCGACACGGGTCGTTCTTATACCCGAGGCCGCATTACTACCCTCCTTTCACACTACCTCTGTTAGAATTTCCCCAAAGGGCATCTACTGCGTATGGCGTAGGTTTTTGCACAATTAGTCAATTACAATTTAAAACCGGTGACCGTTTTTACCTTCCCATGCCATACCAACCAACAATATACCATACCAACAACAATATTTCCGCATATTTGTTCCAGCTGCCATCCCAGGATTCTCCCTAATGATCGGAAACTTCTTAATACCTCCAATAATGGGCAAGTTTGGCAGAAAACGTGCTGCTTTAATTAGCATTATATTTATTGTATCTGGTTGGTTACTGATTGCTGTGTCGAAAAATACTACTTCCCTGATGGCAGCAAGGTTCCTCCAAGGAATATCAATGGGCATGAGCTCATCTCTTTCACCAATCATGGTTGGAGAATGTACCAGCCCGAAGAACAGAGGCGGTTTCGTCACGTGCATATCGGTTGCAACAACAATATCAACTTTAATAGTTCACACTTTAGGATCATATTTGAGTTGGCAGAAAACAGCATTGATTTGCGTATGCATTTCTCTTAGCAGCCTTATAATTGTCAGCTTCTCACCAGAATCACCTAGTTGGTTGGCTAATCAAGGGAAATACGAAGAATGCAGCAATGTTTTTCATTGGTTAAGGGGAGATGACGAACAAGATGAATTGGAAAGACTGATAGAAACGAGCAAGCTGTCCAAAGAATTCAAAAGTGCCGCACCGAAATCAATTCTGAAGCGACTATCGTCAAATGTGACATACTTCAAGGAGACGATGAAGAAGAAAGAATTCTATAAGCCCATTATTGTAATGATGCACGTCTTCTCGTTCTACCAATGGGGTGGTATCAACCTGCTAGCCGCGTATACAGTGGACATGATTCTTAACGTCGTTGGTAATATTTCTAATGTACCTGTCTTGATTATATCCATAGATATATTCCGACTGTGTTGTGGATTTTTAGCCATTTATCTGATTAAAAGCTTTAAAAGACGGACTGTACTGACCCTGACTGTTGGTTTGAATGCCGTTATGCTATTTGTCATAGCTGGATATACCTATCTCAAAGTCCATAACATGCTTCCATTCGATCACCCATTCATTGGCATCGCCTTGATATTTATCCATACCTTCTCAATAGGAACGGGATCGGTTCCTTTTCCGATGGTCCTATCAGGTGAAGTATTCCCTCTAGCATACAGAAGTTTGTCTGGAGGTATAAGCTCTTTATTCTGCTCAATAAGTTTGTTCATGATGGTGAAAAGCGCAAGATTCTTATTCAATGCTATTGGCATTTATGGCGCTTACTGCCTTTACGGGCTTTTAGTAACTTATTGCTTAATAATGACTCTCTCTTTCCTACCTGAGACGAAAGATAGAATGCTTCAAGATATAGAAGATGAGTTTAGAGGTGAGAAGAAACACGAAGAGTTGGTGCATCTGAAGGCCTTGAATAATGTAAAATAGGCCTTGAATAATGTAAAATATATGATAGTGAGAGTGATAGGTTTAAGAAAATATAAATAGGTTAAGATACATTATTTAATAAAAGAAGATCAGATCAGAAGATAAGTCTTTTATAGCCATCAGCTTGGTCACTTTAGCCTGTCATGTTAACAAGAATTATGAATTAATTGTAAGAGGTAAGTATACAAGGAATTTCTTACGCTATGGAAGAAATCTGAAGGTTTCTTTAGGATTTCCATGATAGATTTAGACCAGGAAGAGGATGCATGGATCAAGCTTTCTTTTTTTGCGGAATCAAAGAGAAAGCGTTAAATTCGTAGCTCTCGTCGTACTTTGAACATTCCTGCGTCCTTCAACGTAAATTCAAATGTTTCTCGGATAGGTATGGGGATTATCTCACCGCTGGGAGACTTCTCGAGTGCTGGCAGGAACCGGAAGTGGAGGACCAGGGCCGCCAATAGAACCTTCATTGTCATCATGGCATACCTGTAACCTGGGTGTATGCAAACCTTTTTTCATATCAAGATCCTAAGAATAAATCTACATAAGGTAGGATGGTAGCGTAGGTAGTTGTTTGAGAAGTGACTGCTCGAACAATTCGGCTACCACGGCTTCAATGACAATGCTACGTGAGCGAGACATGAAGTCAACCAAGTCCCTCTCCACGGCCGGAGGGCCTCGTTACTTACCTACACAATTCCTCGGTCCACAACTGAATGCCATGAATGCTCGAGGATCGTAGGGAGCGAAGAAGCGCTCAGGCCTGAACTCCTCAGCGTCCGGCCCCCAGTACTTGGGGTTTCGATGCGTCGCCCACATGTGTACACTGAAGTTACAGCCTTTTACTAACGTGAGTCCTGACGCTGTAATAGAAGAAAGTAAGAAAATAGTCTAAGGAAGATCACGCCAAGAGTACTTAAAGCAGGAGGACATATATAAAGAGATTGATGGATGTGGGTGAAGTCCTAAAAGTCTGTAAGTCTAGGGACACTGGTACTGGCACACAGAAACAACTGAACTGAGTTGGATGACAAGTGGCACATGTAGCTTATGTTTTTATACATTAAAAACATTTTATACATGGGCGGATGCAAGCATGCGGTCCGCCTGATGGTAAGCGGTTACCGCCGCCTATGGACGCTTGAAACACCAGGGGTATCACTCGCGCGTTGCCGACCCTGCAGGAATCTTTTCACACCCTTCTTTCTACAAGAGCTCCATACTATACTCCCCAGGGAAAACCTCAACGGGGAGCTATATAAGCGGTAGAACACACATAAGGAGGCAAAGTCTCTCCTCAGACTTAGTGATTCCAAGCCGCTTGTGAGCATGGAATCATCGACAATTCTAGCGACGCGTTTCTGAACCGCGTCTAAAGGCCCTAGCTAGTATCCAGGGGCTCCAGCTCACAGATGGCAGCAGTAATCCATATGTGGCCGAACTTACGACTTATAAAGTTGCAGCCTTTGTTGCGATGTGAAGTACTGCTTAGCTCTGTTGAGCACATCCAGCTTCCTGGACGCCAGCTTAGCCTTGTCCTCTAAATGACCACGGAACTGAACTTCGCTAGTAATATCGAACCCATGGATCCTAATGCTCTCTTAGATGGTAAGGGGAGTGTTCTGGAATTGTGGAGCCACAGCGAATGGAGTTTTTTTTGCGGTGAACGCGCAAACTTGTGTCTTAGTGGGGTTGAAGTGGACTAGGTTTAGTCGACCCCAATCGGAGACACTGCGAAGTGTACTCTCGATTTCAGACACAAGTCGTTCGCGACTTTCCTCCACAGTGGAACGAGGGAGATTAGCACGGCCCGTGTAGTAAGTGTCCCCAGTCCTGTCGTCTGCATAGCATATAATGCCTTTAATAGAAAGCATGTCATTAATATGCAGAAGATACAGAGTCACAGAGCCTTGCGGGACGCCAGCATTAATGTCCATGCTTTCGGAGCAGTTACCGTCAACGACGGCTCTTATGCATCTACTGGACAGAAAGCTGGCGACCCATTTGCGTAACCCCTCTGGCAGTCCGTAGGATGGAAGCTTCGATAGAAGACCCGATCGAACGCTTGCGCCACATCCAAGCTAACAGCTAATGCCTCACCTTGACTCTCAATGGCGAGTGAACAACGGTGCGTGAGATATACTAGGAGGGCACCCGTTGAGCGACTGTGGCGGTAGCCATACTGTTGGTCACTCAACAAACCGTGACCCTCTAGATATCGCAGGAGTTGCGTGTTAATCACTCGCTCTATAATTTTGGAGAGGAGGGAAATGATGCCGATCGGCCTGTAATTCAACGGGTCTGATCTATCGCTCTTTTTGGGCACTGGGTAAACGTGGGCGGTCTTGCAAGAAGTTGGAACTTTTTTGGTGGAGTAAGAGAGCGCGAATAGGCGCGACGTTCCGGCTAATAATTTAGTACAATGCCCCCAGTGTGCCGAAGTGCGTTATTTCAAAGGCCAGAGAGGCTCCATCTTGGTAAGGCACACAAAAGCCACGCTGCACCCTCAAGCATCAGAACGCCTTCCCAAATTAATAATACACTGTTTTGTGATAAGCCTAGTCGCCTTAAAATTCTGTTCCGTTTGTTAAACGTATCCCCGAGCGGCTCGCGTTTCGGTTACAAATGTTCTATCTAAACGAAGAGATACGGTTTCAGACAATACAACGCTTGCCTGGGAACAGCTAATACTTCATCGTCATCATCTTCCCTCACCTCAAATATAAAGATGAATTGTCGAAATCCTCTTGACCCAGTCGTTCTAAATTACAAACATTTGAGATGAGTGATAATAAGTATCGACATGTAGAGTCTAAATTAAGTGATGGCGATGTAAAGGGTGCAGCGCGCCTTATTTTTTCCAACGATACGCTAGCTGCAAATGATGCGGACGTTGGATGCGTTGCGCAGTAAGCGGCAGTGGGTGCTTCCACCTCCAACCTCCCTGAACTGTCAGACCTCCAATTGATTATTTCCGAATTTGAGTCAATCGGACTTGAATATAATTTTTCGAAGTGCGAACTTTTTATCTCTGATCTCACTTCGGAGATTGAACGTTCCACTATTTCAAAATTTAACTCCATGGCTCCAAATATAAATATTTTAGAAAAAAAATCACTTCGCCTTTTAGGATCTCCAATCTTCCTCATTTGCGGACGACCAAATAAAAAAGTTCCAAAATCATCAGACCACTTAGTAAAAATGAAGAGCCACATGGCTTATTTAATTATTAGGCACTGTCTATTTGTATTTGTTCCCAAAATTTACCTACGTTTTACGTAGTAGCCATATGTGGAAAGACCGTAAAATTTTACACAGTTTGACACAATTAGGTCTACCCTCTCATCAGTTTTAAATATCTAAGAGAGGTAGGGCATAACGGGTTTCCAGTTCGAATTCGGAGCTGCCCGACTGGGGCAGGACCTCCACCTTATAGAAGTCCGTAGCCAAATAACACATTTTTTCGTGTTGTGTTCCTACGCGGTGAATAAGGTTTCCAGTAATGAGCTCCTTGGGGAGGGATTAAACCAATTATGCTGCCAACACACTAACTCTCCGATCACAGAGTGGCAACACGCAAGTGATACTTCGGTATCGTGAGCGTAAATAGGCTGCGGTAACCGTTTTCCATCAGGTGGACCGTATGCTTGTTTCCCACTCTTGTTGTATATAAAAAATAATATCTTTTGACGACCGCACGTGGTCTCAGGCCTCGCTTCCTATAAGGTTCGGAGGTCTCGGAATACACAAAATTTCAGATGTGGCTATACCGGCTTTTCTGACTTCAGTGCATGGTGTGCACGACCTCATAGGAAATATTCTTATTACGTCACTTAGTGGCAGTGAGGTTTCGCACTTGGCTGAAGCCAGAGATGCCTGGATTATGGCATGCCCAAACACAGACGTTCCCCTTAGTCCGCACATACAAAAACAATGGGATGAGCCTATCAGTAGGTTGGCCTATAATACACTTCTCGATAATGCATTCAACTCTGCTAATAGAGCCCGTCTCCTGGCAATCGCTAGATGGGAGTCCGGACTCTGGCTTCATACATTGCCCACTTTTAATATCGGTACGCTGTTAGATGATGCATCCTTCAGATTGTGTGCGAGCCTACGTTTAGGCGCTAAATGTATTGTCCCACATCTGTGTCACTGCGGGGATATTGTCAATGACTCCGGACACCATGGTCTATCCTGCATCAGCACTGCCGGCCGTATATCACGTCATTCCTCAATAAATGACTTGATACGCCGGTCTCTGGTCAGCGCCGGCGTGCCTGCTGTGCTAGAACCAGTCGGTCTCGCTCGCGGCGATGGCCGGAGGCCGGACGGTATGTCTCTGATGCCATGGAGGATGGGTCGGCCCTTAGCGTGGGACGCTACGTGTGTCGATATACTGGCTCCTTCCAATCTTCTTGACACATCGGTGGCGGCCGGCGCCTCTGCTGCTCAGCAGGAGTGCCTCAAGCGCCGCAAGGATGCCTGTCTCGGGTCAGGTTACATATTTGCTGCATTTGCGGTTGAAACTCTGGGGCTTTGGGGTCCTGAGGCTCACCATCTTTTTAAAGAGGTCTCGCGCCGTCTAGTCGAGACCTCTCGTGACAGGCGGGCTGGAACATATCTCGCTCAGAGGATCAGCATTGCTATCCAGCGTGGCAATGCTGCTAGTATTCTTGGCACGTTGCCTCGGGATACCGATTTGGGACAAATATTTTATCTGTAAGTAGTTAGTTTAAACTGTTCTTTGTAAATATTGTTAATTGTTGTTATTGTAAATAAAGTATATATAATAATATATCCTCACACCTTCCCACAAGGGTCCCCGAAGGGGTAGGCAGAGGTGTATAGGTAATACCCACACACTCACTTTACACCAGAGGTATATTAGGTGTCAACGTGACAGATGGCGAGTCCATCGCCGTTACTCTAGCACGACTATACATACGCCTTTGAATTGCTTCTCAGACGTATGCAGGTTTCCTCTCGATGTTTTCCTTCACCGTAAAGCTCGTGGAGTGACTAATCACTATAGTAATACCAGGTCAAAATACTGACGATGAAATTAACATCTCTTTTGCGAGAAATGTTTTGGGATACACAACGGATGGATGAACAAACATTTTACAATCAAATCATCCTTTATCGACACAATGCAGGGTAATGGCCTCTTCTCCAGTATGCCTATCGACGCTTTCACATAATAATACAATAAATAGTTAAAAATTGTAAATTTGTTTGAATTTATTATATGAACTGATCCGATTTGAAAAACTGTTTTTGTTTTAGGTATGCGGAATTAGCTTAATATAATGATACTACCCAAAGGAGTGGAGCATTTAATTTAACGCTTGTAAAATCGTGGGACATGGCTAGTAATAGATACTCACGTAATGTAATATCTTCATGGATTTTCCTTGCAGTCACAGGCGCTGAAGGGTAGAGTCGCAGCGTCTCCTTGATTACGGCATCCATGTACTTCAGACGAGGCAAGTCTTCAGCCACTATCGGCCTGTCAGTATCACCAATCACCTCCAGTAATCTGTTGAGCATCTTACTCTAATGAGATATTTTTTGGGTTCCGATCACCTAGTGCAAATGGAACTCAAGGGTGGGAACGTTAAGAGTACAGAAAACCGAGCATATGTGAATTTATTTACGTATAAAGAGACTGATGACGTAGATGTCGATGTGGATGAAGCAAGAGAGGTCTGTATATTTGAAAAACTGGCGCTCTACTTTCTGTTCCTACCGCTTCAGTGGGTACACAAGCAATACTCAAAAATAGCCCAACTTTATTAAATCTGTTCTTATCCTGAACGGAAGTTTGGTTATGGTTTTTTTTTACCTTTTTCTAACATTTTTGTCTAAATATTATAATAATAATATTATTATTCAGTCAAAAACACAAAATGTAGGAAAATACCTTCTATATAGTTATATCCTACGCACGCTTTCCCACAAAGGTCACCGACGGAGTAGTCAGACCTACACACACTTTCCGCCAGAGATATATTTACGGTGCCAATGGCGGGTCTATTGCTTCCAGGGCCGTTACTCTCATTAGGATCTACAATTTCCCTAGATTTTTCATAAATATTTCTATATAATATAATATAATAATATATCCTCACGCCTTCCCACAAGGGTCCCCGAAGGGGTAGGCAGAGGTGTATAGGTAATACCCACACACCCACTTTCCGCCAGAGGTATATTAGGTGCCAACGTGACAGATGGCGAGTCCATCGCCGTTACTCAAGCACGACTATACATACGCCTTTGAATTTCTTCTCAGACGTAAGCAGGTTTCCTCTCGGTGTTTTCCTTCATCGTTCAGCTCGTGGTGTGACTAATCACTGTTCTTGAGTTCAGAAAAACTCATTGGT
>JACCPG010001072.1:0-13825 GCA_016069955.1 Drepana arcuata | reverse complement strand
TTTCTGGGGACGAATAGGTATATTTTTCTTTGGGGCTTAATCATTTGTCATGTACCACGAAACTGAATGTGCTGCCGCCAAGCCCAGGCTATGCCTATTTTAAACCCCCCTTTCTTTCTTTTCATTTCATTCTTTCTCACTAAATTTTCCACACATTCAATAGATTACTTATGAAGAAGTACTTACTTTAGAGGCATTAGTATTGAGGCAATTAAAGGCAAGCTTAGCTCGATCACAGTCCTTGTCCCCGAGGCTGATTGGCTGATCGTTCACTGAAAATTTGAATAGAATAGTGTAGAATATTAATTATTAGGCGACAACATGTATACAATTCTGACATTAAAAAGCAGGACACATAAATACAACAATAAAGAATATGGCAAAAGGGGCCATAATGGTAATAGCTGTATCAGGTGTTATATATTTTTTTAACCAAGTTCAGAAAGAGGAGTTGTACGTTTTGAATGCAAGCTATTGGTTAGCACCTGGACGTTAGCATGCGTCTCGAACGAAAAATAACGTCATTGTAGTAGGTTTAACACGTAAAATATAATTAGTCTGTATGAAAAACCAAGCAATTTTTTCAATTCAATTAATATAGTCTGATATTATTATTTCATTGTTTGCTTATCTATATCTTTCTTAATGTCATCTATTATTGAATGTAGGAAGGTTTTATTTGGCAATAGTCTGGCGGGAAATTCTGCAGATACCTTTAAATTTTTTTACATTCTGGGTTACAGTAAATATATCGATATTTTAGTGTATTTTGTATAGGTACTTGGGAACGAATTTTGTAGAATATATAACAAATCCACACACAAATAACTCCGTTGAAAAATAAGTCCGTGGAAACCATTAAAAGTGGATACAAAGGTCCGGCGAGATCTGTTTCCACTTGTCTTTTATTATAGTTCACGAGAAGTGAAGCTACATGTTAGATCTGATCGCGACACAAATGAATTAGAATGCTTCTAGAACCTACCTGACGAGCATGCTGCCATGATGTCATCAACTTTCTTCAAATATTCAGCGTTTCCTTGGAATATTTCCTTGGCAATTTCCTGTGCGCCCATTCCAGATAGTTTGCCCATATCATCCATCTAAAAACATAATCAATGGCGAGACAATTTTAATTAGATAACGGTAAACACTAGAAGTATGAAGTATGTATTTAGATAGTAGATTGATTGATTATCTTATATTGATATAAAAATCGATCGCCTTTACTCGAAACTCCCAAAACTCGAGAATGGCTCTTGGCGATTAGATAAAAGTTTTTAAGTGTATTTCCATGGATCCTTGGATGGTTTGATTTACTATTGAACCTACAATATTTGGCACTGATGTCGTATTAAATTTTTATCTCTCCACCGAAAGAAGTTGAGTGGAAAGTTAGTCTAGAAACCATTACTTTTGTTCATACACATCCTATTGAAAGATGGAGTGTCGAACAAACAAACGCATTATAGAACCTAGCTCGACAAAATTGTAGGAGCTGGGATATTACAATACTTACAAGCCCAATTTTTTTGAACATGCAATTGGCGAAACACTTCGCGTTGTGGTTCTCAGGCATCATCTTATTCTTGAAGGATTTGATGTCCGAGAGAGAAAGAGGGTTACTTCCAATGCATTCAATCCCGCTTGCCAAAAGCTTAGATTGAATTGCTGATTTCTGCGCTTCTGTGATGTCCTGTATTGTAATCAAGTGCATATATACAGGAGAACCTTATTCACATTTAAAGATCGTCGACAAAGCAAAAGTCTTGCCTCGAAAATTCGAAGTGTCAAAAACTCGAATAAATATTATTATAATTTATTGAATATAGTAATTAAATATAGTATAAATAGTAATTAAATATAGAAGTAGGGACAAAGGTTATCATATCGTTACATTATATCTCATCTTAATAAGAGAACGTGAGAGGCAAAGCTATTACCATCTCTCGGGCCATCTTCACATGCCAACCCAATAATATTTTGATTATTTTCCGCCCTATGCCGGTTTCATTACTATATTTTCCTTCACTGAACAGCTCTTGGTAAGAACAGAAATGTATTGTGCGAAAGTTTAGAAAAATAATTGTAACAACCTGGGGATTGAACCTACAATTAGAGGTACCACAACTTAAGGACGTATGACTTAGGTAAGCACTGTACTTAGTATATGATAAAATTGTTAAAGTTGGAAACTTACCGCAACATTATAAGAAACAAACCATACAACAGAAATATAACAAATAATTACGGTTTTGTACATGATTATAATTTTCTTTGACTAACAAACTAACAATGGTGTTTTTCCTTCACGACTCAAACTCGAACTGATATATTGATGGTCGATTTGGTAGCTTTATGGTTTTATACTAATCAGGTGTTATTGACAAACTGTTAACTGACAATTGTAATAGGTACTTTATTCAAACCTTCGATTTATTGCCCAGGATGTACGCGTTAAGTGTAAAGGTGGTATAAAATTGATTAGATATGTTTACACAATGCGAATGCTTTACTACTTAATCGATCATCGAATTCTAGTTTACAATGGTGCTGTAGTGGCCGAGTGGTTAGAGTAGCCGAATTCAATATAGTCAATATAATACTAATAAGTTCGAATCCCGACTCTAGCAATGATTTTTTCTGAATATCATGAAAGGAAAATATGAAGAGGAAACCTATATATAATAAGTTTCAGATGTGATTTCCTTCTGAAAGTTTACGTATGTGTAGAAACGCCATATATTATGTTGCTACCTAAAATATAGGAAAAATGGGTACAGACCCACACGGATACTACCCATCTCTGCATACCCATTCGGGACCCCAATGGGGAGGCATGAAGGCATATAGATATATATTATTGTATATCTGTTTGTTACCACAAACAACGTCATGTTAGACGTTGTAGTTTTAATGATAAGTTATAAATAATAAAATATAGTAGTCACACCACGAGCTGAACGGTGAAGGAAAACATCGAGAGGAAACCTGCATACGTCTGAGAAGAAATTCAAAAGGCGTATTGTATAGTCGTGCTGGAGTAACGGCGATGGACACGCCATCTGTCACGTTGGCACCTAATATACCTCTGGCGGAAAGTGGGTGTGTGGGTATTACCTATACACCTCTGCCTATCCCTTGAGGGACCCTTGTGGGAAGGCGTGAGGATATATTATATTATTATTATTATAAATATTGTAGTATTCAATTATAGTACCTAATTAAATAACGACGGACCCGAAGGGCGTTTTTAAAAATCAAATTAAATTTAATAAGATGACTTTATTCTACGACCGAAGCTTACAGACTGACAATACAATTTCCAAGCAGCCAGGAGCACACAGGATGCTGGCACAGCATATCTGCCGGTGGTCTAGCCCGGCGATCTTATTCTAAGAAGCTAGTGTAAGCAGTTAGGAGCACACGGGATGCTAGGTCAGCACATGTCCCGGTGGTCATCCGGCGATCGATTACATGTAGCCTAACTGTGTGGGCGTGTATTGATAACCATGGTGTTCCCTGGTGGTCCACCTGACATAACTCCTCCGTCCGCGAGTTCGAGATTATCCTGGGGATTATCTCGAGAAATCATATTCCTCACACAGTATGCTTTACAAATTTTGAGTTTAAATGTAAAAGTTACAACTAACAATATAAAAAGTGTCCATAGTATAAGAGTTGCTATATTATAGACGTTGAAACCTTTGTAATCACTAACACTGTTAATTGCCCTTACACTTTCACTTTCACTTTACAGCAATAGATAATTTAAGAACTGGACATCTGCAACATCTATGCCTTTCAGATTAACGGGTTTGCTGTTGAAGGCATGGGAGTTAAGTAATTTTGGTAGCTGTATTATGGGTAATCTCTCGTACAATAAATCTTTCCCTGAATTTTGGAATCCTTTCAGAGTTATATCCAGTACTTTAATTTGGCAATCATCATCTATGGTTATCAGGTAAGTACCACGAATTGATTCCTGTAGTATTTCATTACTACACTGTTTGGTAATAAATGTTTCATTTCTGGTATAAATTACCCAGCGGTTTGGTTGTATATTATAGATGCTTATATCATCAATGATCACAGGAACGGGGTGGCAGCTAGAGGCATTTCTGGACAATTGTAGAAGCTCATTAATGCAGTCATCTTGTAACAGTACTGAAAATTCATTTTCAACACACAGGAAACGGTCTTCATCAATTTCAGGGCAAGCCTGGGAAAGCGATTTCGTTTTCGACCCCTTCACAAGGACATATGGGTATTTAGGAAGGATAAGAGTCGTCTGGCCATTGTTAATGTCAGTGATCGGCAATGGTATTAGTTTCAAGTAATTATACATTTCGTCTCTTATTAAAGGAACACGCATAATAAATTTTATCTGATTCTGCTTGATATAACCCTGTATTTCTATACACTGTTCTAATTTAATTAAGTTATCAAAATTAACAGGAAATGGTAGTTTACTATGCTTCTCTATTTCTTCTAATAATAAAATAAGTTCCTCTGTGTCGACAATTGATTGGTGTAATACTTTAACTTTACTAAAAGCAACAGCAGTTTCAATTTCATAGAGTCTATTATAGAGTATTTGGAAATTATTAGAAAATGAATTATATACGTGAGTGATCCTTACAATGCTTTGAAAGGATCTTGTTTCATTGATATAACTATCAATTTTTCTGAGGCTATTATCGTGCTATTTATAAATGCAAAAGTTTGTACTACTACTAACTATTGAATGCAATTGGATGTTTTTTTAACATAGATAGGTTTTGAATAATAAAAATATTCTACTATTGAAATGAAATTGACCGCATCGTAGATTACGTGATAATTCTACGGAATGGAAGGTTAGGCCTTCTGATGCGAGCCGTCAATCTTCATGATCCACAATGAGTCGGCAGTGTGATGCCCCTGGTTTTGCAAGCGTCCATAGGCGGCGGTAACCGCTTACCATCGGGTAGGCCGCATGCTTGTTTGCCACACCAGTGGTATGAGAAGACTAACTTAACTTAACTAAACTTAACTAAAAACTACTTTGTCGTAAAATCATCCAATATGAGTTCTAAACGGCCAAAGACGCGGATTTACAGCTAGTATATTGTTGATAGTAACTAACTATTTTGTATCATTTCAGACACTCCTGCTGAATTAAAACACATTTACAGTCAAGGCTAAGTCTATAATACCATGATGTATGCCATATCTTTGGCCATTGAATAAAATTGCATTCACGAAAATAAACTATACGTATTCATAGTGATAATATTTTATGACATTAAATTAATAAGTTTAAAAACATATGTTTTTTTATTTTTGTCTGCAATATTTTTAGAGAGAAATGTAGCTCTAATCTCCCTGCTCGTTAAGGATTCGGCGTATGTATGCCTGTGTGCAATATTTTTTTCGCTTGTAGAGAAGCAGAGCTTTATATCCACTACTATTGTAATATTATATTCAAGACAAAGGTGGGGATCCTTGTGGTAAGGCCTGTGTGGTACAATGGGGTATAATAGGCCCTCTTTTTACTGTAGATTAAACAACGTGGCAACGTAACAGATGCAGTCCGCCGTTCCTTCTCACATGAAATGTATAATAAGGTTTTCTCATGAAGTTTTGAACGTAGCTCGGGGTTGTGATAATTTACTGTACTGTAATGTACTTAAGTTCAGAAAAACTAACAATTGGTACAGACTTGCACTTATAAAAAGCTTGAAACGTGCATATACTCCGCTTGGTGATAGCCAGTGACCATAACCGCAGGTGAAAGATAGACCTAGAAATATCTCGCTTACGTAGCCGACATTCATACCATAGAAGCATAAAAGATTTGTGGTTCCCATTACTACTGCAGCGTACAAATCCTTTTAATTTAATATTTTTTACTTACACGTACGAGGTGGACTCCTTTACTAATAGGTACTGATATGAAATACGAATATTGTGAATACTTTTTAATTCCTCTCTGTCAATTCCTCTGTAACTTTTGCTGTTAGGTATAATTGTCTGTTTAATTTCAGTTGTGAATTAAAAGGTTAATATTTTGTTCACCAAAATTGTATTTAATTCATGCTGTTATTTTGCATTACAAATATCGTACAATACTTGTATTGGATCCGTAATTAATCATTATACATATTCAACATCATATATTACGTATGACTAATTTATCTTTTACTTATTTTCTTCTTGTTAGAGCTTAATATCCAATCCGTACTGAAAGTAAAAGTATTACATTGTGAAGAACAATAAAAAAGTTTTATTAAAAATTTAGGATTGCTTCGACAACAAGTCAGATATATTATGTGCTAGGCAAATGTGTAAATCAGATAGAAATATCAGACATAAAATTCACTTCTACATACTATCATCTTCTATATTAAAAAATATGTAAATGTTTGTTTGCTTATCTATTCCGGGACCATTGCCTTGAAACTTTAGTAGGGTTTTCTGGGGACGAATAGGTATATTTTTCTTTGGGGCTTAATCATTTGTCATGTACCACGAAACTGAATGTGCTGCCGCCAAGCCCAGGCTATGCCTATTTTAAACCCCCCTTTCTTTCTTTTCATTTCATTCTTTCTCACTAAATTTTCCACACATTCAATAGATTACTTATGAAGAAGTACTTACTTTAGAGGCATTAGTATTGAGGCAATTAAAGGCAAGCTTAGCTCGATCACAGTCCTTGTCCCCGAGGCTGATTGGCTGATCGTTCACTGAAAATTTGAATAGAATAGTGTAGAATATTAATTATTAGGCGACAACATGTATACAATTCTGACATTAAAAAGCAGGACACATAAATACAACAATAAAGAATATGGCAAAAGGGGCCATAATGGTAATAGCTGTATCAGGTGTTATATATTTTTTTAACCAAGTTCAGAAAGAGGAGTTGTACGTTTTGAATGCAAGCTATTGGTTAGCACCTGGACGTTAGCATGCGTCTCGAACGAAAAATAACGTCATTGTAGTAGGTTTAACACGTAAAATATAATTAGTCTGTATGAAAAACCAAGCAATTTTTTCAATTCAATTAATATAGTCTGATATTATTATTTCATTGTTTGCTTATCTATATCTTTCTTAATGTCATCTATTATTGAATGTAGGAAGGTTTTATTTGGCAATAGTCTGGCGGGAAATTCTGCAGATACCTTTAAATTTTTTTACATTCTGGGTTACAGTAAATATATCGATATTTTAGTGTATTTTGTATAGGTACTTGGGAACGAATTTTGTAGAATATATAACAAATCCACACACAAATAACTCCGTTGAAAAATAAGTCCGTGGAAACCATTAAAAGTGGATACAAAGGTCCGGCGAGATCTGTTTCCACTTGTCTTTTATTATAGTTCACGAGAAGTGAAGCTACATGTTAGATCTGATCGCGACACAAATGAATTAGAATGCTTCTAGAACCTACCTGACGAGCATGCTGCCATGATGTCATCAACTTTCTTCAAATATTCAGCGTTTCCTTGGAATATTTCCTTGGCAATTTCCTGTGCGCCCATTCCAGATAGTTTGCCCATATCATCCATCTAAAAACATAATCAATGGCGAGACAATTTTAATTAGATAACGGTAAACACTAGAAGTATGAAGTATGTATTTAGATAGTAGATTGATTGATTATCTTATATTGATATAAAAATCGATCGCCTTTACTCGAAACTCCCAAAACTCGAGAATGGCTCTTGGCGATTAGATAAAAGTTTTTAAGTGTATTTCCATGGATCCTTGGATGGTTTGATTTACTATTGAACCTACAATATTTGGCACTGATGTCGTATTAAATTTTTATCTCTCCACCGAAAGAAGTTGAGTGGAAAGTTAGTCTAGAAACCATTACTTTTGTTCATACACATCCTATTGAAAGATGGAGTGTCGAACAAACAAACGCATTATAGAACCTAGCTCGACAAAATTGTAGGAGCTGGGATATTACAATACTTACAAGCCCAATTTTTTTGAACATGCAATTGGCGAAACACTTCGCGTTGTGGTTCTCAGGCATCATCTTATTCTTGAAGGATTTGATGTCCGAGAGAGAAAGAGGGTTACTTCCAATGCATTCAATCCCGCTTGCCAAAAGCTTAGATTGAATTGCTGATTTCTGCGCTTCTGTGATGTCCTGTATTGTAATCAAGTGCATATATACAGGAGAACCTTATTCACATTTAAAGATCGTCGACAAAGCAAAAGTCTTGCCTCGAAAATTCGAAGTGTCAAAAACTCGAATAAATATTATTATAATTTATTGAATATAGTAATTAAATATAGTATAAATAGTAATTAAATATAGAAGTAGGGACAAAGGTTATCATATCGTTACATTATATCTCATCTTAATAAGAGAACGTGAGAGGCAAAGCTATTACCATCTCTCGGGCCATCTTCACATGCCAACCCAATAATATTTTGATTATTTTCCGCCCTATGCCGGTTTCATTACTATATTTTCCTTCACTGAACAGCTCTTGGTAAGAACAGAAATGTATTGTGCGAAAGTTTAGAAAAATAATTGTAACAACCTGGGGATTGAACCTACAATTAGAGGTACCACAACTTAAGGACGTATGACTTAGGTAAGCACTGTACTTAGTATATGATAAAATTGTTAAAGTTGGAAACTTACCGCAACATTATAAGAAACAAACCATACAACAGAAATATAACAAATAATTACGGTTTTGTACATGATTATAATTTTCTTTGACTAACAAACTAACAATGGTGTTTTTCCTTCACGACTCAAACTCGAACTGATATATTGATGGTCGATTTGGTAGCTTTATGGTTTTATACTAATCAGGTGTTATTGACAAACTGTTAACTGACAATTGTAATAGGTACTTTATTCAAACCTTCGATTTATTGCCCAGGATGTACGCGTTAAGTGTAAAGGTGCTATAAAATTGATTAGATATGTTTACACAATGCGAATGCTTTACTACTTAATCGATCATCGAATTCTAGTTTACAATGGTGCTGTAGTGGCCGAGTGGTTAGAGTAGCCGAATTCAATATAGTCAATATAATACTAATAAGTTCGAATCCCGACTCTAGCAATGATTTTTTCTGAATATCATGAAAGGAAAATATGAAGAGGAAACCTATATATAATAAGTTTCAGATGTGATTTCCTTCTGAAAGTTTACGTATGTGTAGAAACGCCATATATTATGTTGCTACCTAAAATATAGGAAAAATGGGTACAGACCCACACGGATACTACCCATCTCTGCATACCCATTCGGGACCCCAATGGGGAGGCATGAAGGCATATAGATATATATTATTGTATATCTGTTTGTTACCACAAACAACGTCATGTTAGACGTTGTAGTTTTAATGATAAGTTATAAATAATAAAATATAGTAGTCACACCACGAGCTGAACGGTGAAGGAAAACATCGAGAGGAAACCTGCATACGTCTGAGAAGAAATTCAAAAGGCGTATTGTATAGTCGTGCTGGAGTAACGGCGATGGACACGCCATCTGTCACGTTGGCACCTAATATACCTCTGGCGGAAAGTGGGTGTGTGGGTATTACCTATACACCTCTGCCTATCCCTTGAGGGACCCTTGTGGGAAGGCGTGAGGATATATTATATTATTATTATTATAAATATTGTAGTATTCAATTATAGTACCTAATTAAATAACGACGGACCCGAAGGGCGTTTTTAAAAATCAAATTAAATTTAATAAGATGACTTTATTCTACGACCGAAGCTTACAGACTGACAATACAATTTCCAAGCAGCCAGGAGCACACAGGATGCTGGCACAGCATATCTGCCGGTGGTCTAGCCCGGCGATCTTATTCTAAGAAGCTAGTGTAAGCAGTTAGGAGCACACGGGATGCTAGGTCAGCACATGTCCCGGTGGTCATCCGGCGATCGATTACATGTAGCCTAACTGTGTGGGCGTGTATTGATAACCATGGTGTTCCCTGGTGGTCCACCTGACATAACTCCTCCGTCCGCGAGTTCGAGATTATCCTGGGGATTATCTCGAGAAATCATATTCCTCACACAGTATGCTTTACAAAATTTGAGTTTAAATGTAAAAGTTACAACTAACAATATAAAAAGTATCCATAGTATAAGAGTTGCTATATTATAGACGGTGAAACCTTTGTAATCACTAACACTGTTAATTGCCCTTACACTTTCACTTTCACTTTTCAGCAATAGATAATTTAAGAACTGGACATCTGCAACATCTATGCCTTTCAGATTAACGGGTTTGCTGTTGAAGGCATGGGAGTTAAGTAATTTTGGTAGCTGTATTATGGGTAATCTCTCGTACACTATATCTTTCCCTGAATTTTGGAGTCCTTTCAGAGTTATATCCAGTACTTTAATTTGGCAATCATCATCTATGGTTATCAGGTAAGTACCACGAATTGATTCCTGTAGTATTTCATTCCTACACTGTTTGGTAATAAATGTTTCATTTCTGGTATAAATTACCCAGCGTTTGGTTGTATATTATAGATGCTTATATCATCAATGATCACAGGAACGGGGTGGCAGCTAGAGGCATTTCTGGACAATTGTAGGAGCTCATTAATGCAGTCATCTTGTAACAGTACTGAAAATTCATTTTCAACACACAGGAAACGGTCTTCATCAATTTCAGGGCAAGCCTGGGAAAGCGATTTCGTTTTCGACCCCTTCACAAGGACATATGGGTATTTAGGAAGGATAAGAGTCGTCTGGCCATTGTTAATGTCAGTGATCGGCAATGGTATTAGTTTCAAGTAATTATACATTTCGTCTCTTATTAAAGGAACACGCATAATAAATTTTATCTGATTCTGCTTGATATAACCCTGTATTTCTATACACTGTTCTAATTTAATTAAGTTATCAAAATTAACAGGAAATGGTAGTTTACTATGCTTCTCTATTTCTTCTAATAATAAAATAAGTTCCTCTGTGTCGACAATTGATTGGTGTAATACTTTAACTTTACTAAAAGCAACAGCAGTTTCAATTTCATAGAGTCTATTATAGAGTATTTGGAAATTATTAGAAAATGAATTATATACGTGAGTGATCCTTACAATGCTTTGAAAGGATCTTGTTTCATTGATATAACTATCAATTTTTCTGAGGCTATTTTCAACTGTAATAAAGTTGCTTCGAGTAGAGTTCGCTACATTCGTAAGTGTACCCACCATTTCGGCGACAATAGTAATTTTATTAGCACTGGCATACTGTCTTGATTTCAAATTATTCATCATCTTTTCATACATAATTGCGTCGTCATTATCCATATTACCGGTTATAGATTTAATCAGTGAACCAATAGGGTTTAAAAGGCCACGCTTGACTCTAGGTGAAGGAATTAATTGCTTATACTTTTCTAAAACTGTGTTCATTAAATAATCTGTTTGCTCTTCTATGTTAGCTATACCTGATACTATAATATCTTTATGTAACTCTTCCTTAAATGATACATATCTCTTAATATTTAAATTTAACTCGTTATATACTAATTCTAAATCTAAAATCTTAATAATAGTCCATTTAGAATGGCTAACGTATGCTTGTCCTTCCCGAACAGGTAACAACCCTGGGTTCTTGTCAATCGGGTGCACTTGAAGGGCCTGGCCTTGGATCACTAGGCCGACCAGAAGTATTAATCTGTGGGGGTCGTTTAATATTTTTAATTGGAACTTTCGTAGCACGGGTACCTACATTTACTGGCACAACATTTCTACGAATAGCTCCGGTCACATGAGCTCTCTGATAACGCGGCTTATCTTTGCTACGCCTAGTGTTAACACCTCTAATGAATACGGTGTCACCTGTATCTATATCAAAACTGATTTCACCACCTCGTCTTTCTACCACGGTTTGTTTCTTACTTATGAGTTTGTCTGTCAAATATTCATATAATCGTTTCGTTCGTCTGGCATGCTCTTTAACTAATTGTTGTGTATACTGTAAATCAAAGTTAACATTAAATGCATCATTGGCGTCTGTATGCCCGAATACTGTTTCGAAAGGTGATAAACCTGTCGAAGAATGTATGGTATTATTATAGGACATAAGCGCGTATGTCATGACAGATGCAGCGTCTGTAATTTTGTGTTCGTATTTTGCAATACGATATATCTCTATTAATGTAGAATGGAGTCGTTCAATTAGTCCCATAGAGTTGGGATTATGAGGGGTGCCTATATGCATATTAATTTTATAGAATGACAACATTTCTTTCAATAAAGTGTTGTTGAATTCCGTACCGGGGTCTGAGCTGACTCTACCTGGGATACCGTAAGTAGAGAAATACTTAATTAGTGCTCTCACTACCTCAGGCGTGGGTCGGTTATTTATTTATATGGCCTGGCCTAGCTTGCTTAAGGCATGGATAATATAGTAAGTTATGTTTTTACTAATATAATAATAGTACCATAATAATAAAAGTATGAATAAAAATTCTTGGAAAGTTTTGTTTGCACCAGTATGTTATCAATGGGTCTGAGTCAAATATATTAAAGTAAACCTTTAATATATATTGAGATGTTCTTATTTCTTTCTGACTTTCTTGAATTGAATTTTAGTCAATTCGTTTCTATTCCGGGTATGCACATGTATTTGATTTGGTTTGGTACCTATAGCTTCGTGGAATGTGCCTTGAATAGCCGTGTCAGCAAAAGAATTGACACTGTTAATTAATGCGGCTGGCATACGGCCTCCTACGGGTATCTTTGACCTTGGATCGATAGAAATTTCGTAAGGTGGTTCATAATTTATAGGCATCTCAACGTTAGGTGTCTGTAAGAGCAGATTTTTCATATCAACTTTTGCGGCTAATTTCTTTAGTAAGTCGGATCCGATTAATCCGTCGTATCGACTATTGACATTGTATACATAAAATTTATGTGAGAGGTTGTTTCTAAAAGTTTTTAATAAAGGTATGCATATAACTTCATTGTGTATGCTCTGCGCATGAGTACTGATAACTGTAAAGGGTTCGGCTTGCTTGTAAGCTGAGAAAAATTCGTCAACCTTCGCGGGACTAATAAAAGAGTGAGTACTCCCAGTATCAATTAAAAATTTTGAGTTTATCTCGGGAATATCAATATGAGGTAATTTTAAGTCACTGTCACAGTAATTCAAATTAATTATTTCTTTACACTGGCTAGAGGTCTCCACCTGAAAATTTTCAGGGCCATTGTTACATTCATTTATTTCTACTACTTCTTCGCTACAATCTTCAAGATAGTTGCAGTCAGCTGGGGGGTTCTCTACATAATCAGAATTTGATACCTCATAATTATTGTAATCACCATCATCAGTGTAGTGACAAGTATCGCTTTGAGATGGTTCTGGGTTATAGAATATGTCATCCAGAATCATATTCTGTCTAACAGGCGCCGTGCGCATTGATACATCTGTATCACGTCCGGGGTTAGGCATTGGTGGATGTTGTATATCAAATTTAAATTGATTTGGTTGTTGTGGAGGAACACCATATTTATAATTGCCATATGAGGGATTTTGTATGCCAAACTTAAACTGATTGGTCTGTTGTGGTGCAATACCGAACTTATAGTTTATATCTTGCGGAACTAAGTGACGTGATTGTTGAGGCATGTTTGATGCCTGGCCTTCGTATCGGGGCCCATTGTTACTCATATAGGGAACAAATTGATTCTTATTTGAAATAAAATTTGGTCTTGGCGTAAAATTATGACCTTGAGGAATACCAAATTTAAAGTTATTTGTAAATGGCATCTGGTTAAATGTAGGCCTGAATGGGGTTGATGGCTGTACTGCGGGGGG